>JAPZAG010001055.1:0-42398 GCA_027475135.1 Bactrocera correcta
CTTTATGTAGACTTCAGTAAGATAGAGGGGAATAATTAACTTAAATATGTTAAACTTATGAATTGAAGCATTTCGATATCGATTGCTAAATATGTAAATATAAAAAAATCGACTTCGTACCTAAATATATAAGATTACGGAAGTCTTTTAAATGCACTGCAGTTATACCGTTAAGGCTTTATTTAGACTTCAGTGCGTTAAAGAAGGTTTATTATAAATAAATTGAAAATGTGAAACTAATGATTTGAAGCATGTCGATATCGATTGCTAAATGAGTATATACAAGAAAATCGACTTTATACCTAAATATAAGATTATAAAATTCTTCAAAATGCACTGCCGTTATGCCGTTAAGGCTTTTGTAGACTTCAGTATGAAAAAGAGGGTTAATTAACTTAAATATGATAAACTAATGATTTGAAGCATTTCGATATCGATTGCTAAATTTGTATGTACAAAAAATCGACTTTATACCTAAGTATAAGATAACGGAATTCATATAAATATACTGCCGTTATGCCGTTATGGCTTTATGTAAACTTCAGTAAGATAAAGAAGGTTAATTAACTCAAATATTTTAAACCAGTCATCTGAAGCATTTCGGTATCGATTGCTAAATATGTAAATACAAGAAATTCGACTTTATACCTAAATATAAGATTACGGAATTCTTCTACATGCACTGCCGTTATGCCGCCATGGCTTTATGACAACTTCAGTGCGTTGAAGAAGGCTTATTAACTTAAATATGTTAAACTAATGAATTGAAGCATCTCGATATCGATTGCTAAATGTGTATATACAAGAAAATCGACTTTATACCTAAACATAAGATAACAGAATTCTTCTAAATGCACTGCCGTTATGCCACCATGGCTTTATGTAAACTTCAGTTCGTTAAAAAAGGTTTATTGACTTAAATATGTTAAACTAATGATTTGAAGCATTTCGATATTAATTGCTAAATGTGTGTATACAACAAAATCGACTTTATACCTAAATATAGGAACACGGAATTCTTCTAAATGCACTGCCGTTATGCCGTTAAGGCTTTATGTAGATTTCAGTAAGATAAAAGGGTGAATTAACTTAAATATGTTAAACTAATGATTTGAAGCATTTCGATATCGATTCTAAATGTGTATATACAAGAAAATCGACTTTATACCTAAATATAAGATTACGGAATTGTTTTAAGTGCACTGCAGTTATACCGTTAAGGCTTTATGTAGACTTCAGTAAGATAAAGAGGGTTAATTAACTTAAATATGTTAAACTAATGATTTGAAGCATTTCGGTATCGATTTCTGAATGTGTATATACAAGAAAATCGATTTTATACCTAAATATAAGATTAGGTAATTCTTCTAAATGCACTGCCGTTATGCCGTTAAGGCTTTATGTAGATTTCAGTAAGATAAAAGGGTGAATTAACTTAAATATGTTAAACTAATGATTTGAAGCATTTCGATATCGATTCTAAATCTGTATATACTACAAAATCGACTTTATACCTAAACATAAGATAACACAATTCTTCTAAATGCACTGCCGTTATGCCACCATGGCTTTATGTAAACTTCAGTTCGTTAAAAAAGGTTTATTGACTTAAATATGTTAAACTAATGAATTGAAGCATTTCGATATTAATTGCTAATTGTGTGTATACAACAAAATCGACTTTATACCTAAATATAGGAACACGGTATTCTTCTAAATGCACTTCCGTCATGCCGATAAGGCTTTATGTAAACGCCAGTAAGACAAAGTAGGCTAAATAACTTAAATACATATGTTAAACCAGTTATTTAAAGCATTTCGATATTGATTGCTAAATGTGTATATACAAAAAAAGCGAATTTATACCTAAATATAAGATAACGGAATTCTAAATGCACTGCCGTTCTGCCGTAATGGCTTTAGTAAGATTAAAAAGGTTAATTTACTTAAATATATTAAACTAATGATTTGAAGCATTTCGATATCGATTGCTAAATGTGTATATACAAGAAAATCGATTTTATACCTAAATATAAGATTACGGAATTCTTCTAAATGCACTGCCGTTCTACCGTAATGGTTTTATGTAAACTTCAGTTCGTTAAAGAAGGTTTATTAACTTAAATATGTAAAACTAATGATTTGAAGCATTTCGATATCGATTGCTAAATGTATATATACAAGAAAATCGACTTTATACATAAATATAACATTACGGAATTCTTCTAAATGCATTGCCGTTATGCCGTTAAGGCTTTATGTAGACTTCAGTAAGATAAAGAGGGTTAATTAACTTAAATATGTTAAACTAATGATTTGAAGCATTTCGGTATCGATTTCTGAATGTGTATATACAAGAAAATCGATTTTATACCTAAATATAAGATTGCGGAATTCCTCCAAATTACGGTCGTTATGCCGCCATGGCTTTATATCACCTTCAATACGGTAAAGATGCTTAATTAACTTAAATATGTTAAACTAATGATTTGAAGCATTTCGATATCGATTGCTAAATATGTAAATACAAGAAAATCGACTTTATACATAAATATAAGATTACGGAATTCATCGAAATACACTGCCGTTATGGCTTTATATAAACTTCAGTACGTTAAGAAAGGTTGTTTGACTTAAATATGTTAAAGTAATTATTTGAAGCATCTCGATATCGATTGCCAAATGTGTAAATACATGAAAATAGACTTTTACCTAAATATAAGATTACGGAATTCTTCTACATGCACTGCAGTTATGCCGCCATGGCTTTATGCCAACTTCAGTTCGCAAAAGAGGTTTTATTAACTTAAATATGTGAAAATAAGGATTTGAAGCATTTCGATATCGGTTGCTAAATGCATATATACAAGAAAATCGATTTTATACCTAAATATAAGATTACGGAATTCTTCCAAATTACTGCCGTTATGCCGCCATGGCTTTATATCACCTTCAATACGTTAAAGATGGTTAATTAACTAAAATATGGTAAACTAATGATTTGAAGCATTTCGATATCGATTGCTAAATATGCAAATACAAGAAAATCGACTTTATGCATAAATATAAGATTACGGAATTCATCGAAATACACTGCCGTTATGGCTTTATATAAACTTCAGTACGTTAAGAAAGGTTTTTTGACTTAAATATGTTAAAGCAATTATTTGAAGCATCTCGATATCGATTCCCAAATGTGTAAATACATGAAAATAGACTTTAACCTAAATATAAGATTATGGAATTCTTCTACATGCACTGCCGTTATGCCGCCATGGCTTTATGCCAACTTCAGTTCGTTAAAGAGGTTTTATTAACTTAAATATATGAAACTAATGATTCGAAGCATTTCGATATCGGTTGCTAAATGTGTATATACAAGAAAAGCGACCTTATACCTCAACATAAGATTACGGAATTCTTCCACATGCACTGCCGTTATGCCACGATGGCTTTATGCCAACTTCAGTTGGTTAAAGAGGGTTAATTAAAATTAATATGTTAAACTAATGATTTGAAGCATTTTGATATCGATTGCTAAATGTGTATATATAAGAAAATCGACTTTATACCCAAATATAACATTAAGTAGTTCTTCTAAATGCACTGCCGCTATTCCGCCATGGCTTTATGTCAACTTCAGTTCGTTAAAGTAGGTTTGTTAACTTAAATATGTTAAACTAATGATTTGAAGCATTTCGATATCGATTGCTAAATGTGTATATACAAGAAAATCGACTTTATACCTAAATATAAGATTGCGGAATTCTTCCAAATGCACTGCAGGTATACCGCTAAGGCTTTATGTAGACTTCAGTGCGTTAAAGAAGGTTTATTATAAAAAACTTGAAAATGTAAAACTAATGATTTAAAGCATTTCGATATCGATTGCTAAATATGCTAACACAAGAAACCTGACTTTATACCTAAACATAGGTTAACGGAATTCTTCCAAATGTACTGTCGTTATGACGCCATGGCTTTATAACACCTTCAATACGTTAAAGATGGTTTAGTAACTTAAATATGTTAACCTAATGATTTGAAGCATTTCGATATCGAATGCTAAATGTGCATATACAAGAAAATCGACTTTATACCTCAACATAAGATTACGGAATTCTTCCACATGCACTGCCGTTATGCCGCGATGGCTTTATGCCAACTTCAGTTCGTTAAAGAAGGTTTATTAACTTTAATATGTTAAACTAATGATTTGAAGCATTTTGATATCGATTGCTAAATGTGTATATATAAGAAAATCGACTTTATACCCAAATATAACATTAAGTAGTTCTTCTAAATGCACTGCCGCTTTGCTGCCATGGCTTTATGTCAACTTCAGTTCGTTAAAGTAGGCTTGTTAACTTAAATATGTTTAACTAATGATTTGAAGCATTTCGATATCGATTGCTAAATGTGTATATACAAGAAAATCGACTTTATACCTAAATATAAGATTACGGAATTCTTTTAAATGCACTGCAGTTATACCGTTAAGGCTTTATGTTGACCTCTGTGCGTTAAAGGTTTACTAACTTAAATATGTTAACCTAATGATTTGAAGCATTTCGATATCGATAGCTAAATGTGTATATACTACAAAATCGACTTTATACTTAAATATAAGATAACGGAATTCTTCCACGTGTACTGCCGTTATGCCGCCATGGCTTTATGCCAACTTCAGTTCGTTGAAAAAGGTTTATTAACTTAAATATGTTAAACTAATAAGTTGAAGCATTTCGATATCGATTGCTTAATGAGTAAATACAAGAAAATCGACTTTATACCTACATATAAGATTACGTAGTTCTTCTAAATGCACTGCCGTTATGCCGTTAAGGCTTTATGTAGACTTCAGTAAGATAAAGAGGGTTAATTACCTTAAATATGTTAAACTAATGATTTGAAGCATTTCGATATCGATTGCTAAATATGTAAATACAAGAAAATCGACTTTACACCTAAATATAAGATTACGGAATTCTTTTAAATGCACTGCAGATATACCGTTAAGTTTTTATGTAGACTTCTGTGCGTTAAATGTTTATTAACTTAAATATGTTAAACTAATAATTTGAAGCATTTCGATTTCGATTGCTAAATGTGTATATACAAGAAAATCGAATTTATACCTAAATATAAGTTTAGGTAATTCTTCTAAATGCACTGCCGTTATGCCGTTAAGGATTTATGTAGATTTCAGTAAAATAAAAGGGTGAATTAACTTAAATATTTTAAGCTAATTGTTTGAAGCATTTCGATATCGATTGCTAAATGTGTATATACAAGAAAATCGACTTTATACCTAAACATAAGATAACAGAATTCTTCTAAATGCACTGCTGTTATGCCACCATAGCTTTATATCCTCTTTAGTACGTTAAAAAAGGTTTATTAACTTAAATATGTTAAACTAATGATTTGAAGCATTTCGATATTAATTGCTAAATGTGTGTATACAACAAAATCGACTTTATACCTAAATATAAGATTACGGAATTCTTCTAAATGCACTGTCGTCATGCCGATAAGACTTTATGTAAACGCCAGTAAGGCAAAGTAGGCTAAATAACTTAAATACATATGTTAAACCAGTTATTTGAAGCATTTCGATATTGATTGCTAAATGTGTATATACAAAAAAAGCGATTTTATACCTAAATATAAGATAACGGAATTCTAAATGCACTGCCGTTCTGCCGTAATGGCTTTAGTAAGATTAAGAAGGTTAATTTACTTAAATAGATTAAACTAATGATTTGAAGCATTTCTGTATCGATTGCTAAATGTGTATATACAAGAAAATCGATTTTATACCTAAATATAAGATTACGGAATTCTTCTAAATGCTCTGCCGATCTACCGTAATGGTTTTATGTAAACTTCAGTTCGTTAAAGAAGGTTTATTAACTTAAATATGTGAAACTAATGATTTGAAGCATTTCGATATCGATTGCTACATGTGTATATACAAGACAATCGACTTTATACATAAATATAACATTACGTAATTCTTCTAAATGCATTGCCGTTATGCCGTTAAGGCTTTATGTAGACTTCAGTAAGATAAAGAGGGTTAACTAACTTAAATATGTTAAACTAATGATTTGAAGCATTTCGATATCGATTTCTGAATGTGTATATACAAGGAAATCGATTTCATACCTAAATATAAGATTACGGAATTCTTCCAAATTACGGTCGTTATGCCGCCATGGCTTTATATCACCTTCAACACGGTAAAGATAGTTAATTAACTTAAATATGTTAAACTAATGATTTGAAGCATTTCGATATCGATTGCTAAATATGTAAATACAAAAAAATCGACTTTATACATAAATATAAATTTACGGAATTCATCGAGATACACTGCCGTTATGGCTTTATATAAACTTCAGTACGTTAAAAAAGGTTGTTTAACTTAAATATGTTAAAGTAATTATTTGAAGCATCTCGGTATCGATTCCCAAATGTGTAAATACATGAAAATCGACTTTAACCTAAATATAAGATTACGGAATTCTTCTACATGCAATGCCGTTATGCCGCCATGGCTTTATGCCAACTTCAGTTCGTTGAAGAGGTTTTATTAACTTAAATATGTGAAACTAATGATTTGAAGTATTTCGATATCGATTGCTAAATATGTAAATATAAGAAAATCGACTTTATACATAAATATAAGATTACGGAATTTATCGAAATACACTGCCGTTATGGCTTTATATAAACTTCAGTACGTCAAAAAAGGTTGTTTAACTTAAATATGTTAAAGTAATTATTTGAAGCATCTCGATATCGATTCCCAAATGTGTAAATACATGAAAATCGACTTTAACCTAAATATAAGATTACGGAATTCTTCTACATGCACTGCCGTTATGCCGCCATGGCTTTATGCCAACTTCAGTTCGTTGAAGAGGTTTTATTAACTTAAATATGTGAAACTAATGATTTGAAGCATTTCGATATCGATTGCTGAATGTGTGTATGAAAGAAAATCGACTTTATACCTCAACATAAGATTACGGAATTCTTCTACATGCACTGCCGTTATGCCGCCATGGCTTTATGCCAACTTCAGTTCGTTAAAGAGGGTTTATGAACTTTAATATGTTAAACTAATGATTTGAAGCATTTTGATATCGATTGCTAAATGTATATATATAAGAAAATCGACTTTACACCAAAATGTAACATTAAGTAGTTCTTCTAAGTGCACTGCCGTTATACCGTTAAGGCTTTATGTAGACTTCAGTAATATAAAAAAGGTTAATTAACTTAAATGTGCTAAACTAATGATTTGAAGCATTTCGATATCGATTGCTAAATGAATATATACAAGAAAATCGACTTTAAACATAAATATAAGATTACGGAATTCTTCTAAATGTTTTGCCGTTATGCTGTTAAGACGTTTGTAGACTTCAGTAAGATAAAGAGGGTTAATTAACTTAAATATGTTAAACTAATGATTTGAGGCATTTCGATATCGATTGCTAAATGTGTATATACAACAAAATCGACTTCATACCTAAATATAAGATTGCGGATTTCTTCTAAATGCAATGCCGTTATGCCACCATAGCTTTATGTAAACTTCAGTTCGTTAAAAAAGGTTTATTAATTTAAATATGTTAAACTAGTGATTTGAAGCATTTCGATATCGTTTGCCAAATGTGCATATAAAAGAAAATCGACTTTATAACTAAATATAAGATTGCGAAATTCTTCTGAAAGATTTGCCGTTATGCCGTTAAGGCGTTTGTAGACTTCAGTAGGATAAAGAGGGTTAATTAACTTAAATATGTTAAACTAATGATTTGAAGCATTTCGATAACGATTGCTAAATGTGCATATACAAAAAAATCGAATTTATACCTAAACATAAGATTACGGAATTCCTCTACATGCACTGTCGTTATGCCGTTATGGCTTTATGTTAACTTCTGTTCGTTAAAGAAGGTTTATTAACTTAAATATGTTAAACTAATGTTTTAAAAATTTTCGAAATCGATCTCTTAATGCATATATACAAGAAAATCGACTTTCTACCTAAATATAAGATTACGGAATTCTTCCAAATGTACTGTCGTTATGCCGCCAAGGCTTTATATCAACTTCAATATTTTATAGAAGGATAATTAACTTACATATGTTATACTAATGATTGGAAGCATTTCGATATCGATTGCTAAATGTATATATACAACAAAATCGACTTTATACTTAAATATAAGCTTACGGAATTCTTCTAAATGCATTGCCGTTAAGACACCATGGCTTTATGTTAACTTCAGTGCGTTAAAGAAGCTTTATTAACTTAAATATGTTAAACTAATGATTTGAAGATTTTCGGAATCTACTGCTAAATGCATATATACCACAAAATCGACTTTATACCTAAATGTAAGATTACGGAATTCTTCCAAATGCACTGCCGTTATACCGTTATGGCTTTATGCTAACTTCAGTTAGTTAAAGAAGGTTTATTAACTTAAATATGTTAAACCAGTTGTTTGAAGCATTCGATATAGATTGCTTAATGCGTATATACAAAAAAATCGACTTTCTACCTTAATATAAGATTACGGAATTCTTCCAAATGTAACGTCGTTATGCCGCCAAGGCTTTATATCAACTTCAATATGTTAAAAAAGGTTAATTAACTTAAATATGTTAAACTAATGATTTGAAGATTTTCGAAAACGATTGCTAAATGCATATATACAAGAAAATCTTCTTTATACCTAAATATAAGATTACGGAATTCTTCCAAATGTACTGTCGTTATGCCGCCATGGATTTATAGCACCTTCAATACGTTTAAGAAGGTTAATTAACTTAAATATGTTAAACTAATGATTTGAAGCATTTCGATATCGATTGCTAAATGCATATATACAACAAAATCGACTTTATACCTAAATATAAGATAACGGAATTTTTCTAAATGCACTGCCGTTATGCCGTTATGGCTTTATGTTAACTTCAGTTCGTTTAAGAAGGTTTATTAACTTAGATATGTTACACCAGTTTTTTGAAGCATTTCGAAATCGATTGCTAAATGTGTATATACAACAAAATCGACTTTATACCTAAATATAAGATTACGGAATTCTCCCAAATGCACTGCCGTTATACCGTTATGGCTTTATGTAAACTTCAATAAGATAAAGAAGGTTAATTAACTTAAATATGTTAAACTAATGATTTGAAGCATTTTGATATCGATTGGTAAATGCTTGTATACAAGAAAATCGACTTTATACCTAAATATTAGATTACGGAATTCTTCTAAATGCACTGCCGTTATGCCGCCATGGATTTATGCAAACTTCAGTTCGTTAAAGAAGGTTTATTAACTTAAATATGTTAAACTAATGATTTGAAGCATTTCGATATCGATTGCTAAATGTGTATATACAAGAAAACCGACTTTATACCTAAATATATGATAACGGAATTCTTCTGAATGCACTGCCGTTATGCCGTTAAGGCTTTTGTAGACTTCAGTAAGATAAAGAGGGTTAATTAGCTTAAATATGTTAATCTAATGATTTAAAGCATTTCGATATCGATTGCTAAATGCGTATATACAAGAAAATCGACTTTATACCTAAATTTAAAATTATAACATTACGGAATTCTTCTGAGTGCACTTCCGTTATACCGTTAAGGCTTTATGTAGACTTCAGGAAGCTAAAAAAAGTTTATTAACTTTAATATGTTAAACTAATGATTTGAAGCATTTCGATATCGATTGCTAAATGCTTGTATACACGAAAATCGACTTTATGCCTAAATATAAGCTTGCGGAATTATTCTAAATGCACTGCCGTTATGCCGTTATGGCTTTATGTTAACTTTAGTTCGTTAAAGAAGGTTTATTAACTTAGATATGTTATACCAGTTATTTGAAGCATTTCGATATCGATTGCTAAATGCTTGTATACAAGAAAATTTTCTTTATTTCTAAATATAAGATAACGAAATTCTTCCAAATGTTTTGTCGTTATGCCGCCATGGCTTTATATCACCTTCAATACGTTAAAGAAGGTTTATTAACTTAAATATGTTAAACTAAAGATTTGGAGCATTTCGTTATCGATTGTTAAATGTGTATATACAAGAAAATCGACTTTATACCTAAATATGGTTACGGAATTCCTCTAAATGCACTGCCGTTATGCCGTTAAGGTTTTTGTAGTCTTCAGTAAGATAAAGGGGGTTAATTAACTTAAATATGTTAAACTAATGATTTGAAGATTTTCGATATAGATTGCTAAATGTGTAAATACAAGAAAATCGAATTTATACCGAAATATAAAATTATAAAATTAGGGAATTCTTCTAAATGCACTGCCGTTATACCGCCATGGCTTTATGTAGACTTCAGTAAGCTAAAAAAATTTATTTACTTAAATATGTTAAACTAATGATTTGAGGCATTTCGATATCGATTGCTAAATGTGTATATACAACAAAATCGACTTTATACCTACATATAAGATTACGAAATTCTTATAAATGCACTGCCGTTATGCCGCCATGGCTTTATGCCAACTTCAGCTCGTTAAAGAAGGTTTATTAACTTAAATATGTTAAAGTAATGATTTGAATCATTTCGATATCGATTGCTAAATGTGTATATATAAGAAAATCGACTTTATACATAAATATATGATAACGGAATTTTTCTAAATGCACTGCCGTTGTGCCGTTATGGCTTTATGTTAACTTCAGTAAGATAAAGAAGGTTAATTAACTTAAATATATTAAACTAATGATTTGAGGCATTTCGATATCGATTGCTAAATGTGTATATACAACAAAATCGACTTTATACCTAAATATAAGATTACGGAATTCTCCCAAATGCACTGCCGTTATACCGTTATGGCTTTATGTAAACTTCAATAAGATAAAGAAGGTTAATTAACTTAAATATGTTAAACTAATGATTTGAAGCATTTCGATATCGATTGGTAAATGCTTGTATACAAGAAAATCGACTTTATACCTAAATATAAGATTACGGAATTCTTCTAAATGCACTGCCGTTATGCCGCCATGGATTTATGCAAACTTCAGTTCGTTAAAGAAGGTTTATTAACTTAAATATGTTAAACTAATTATTTGAAGCAATTCGATATCGATTGCTAAATGTGTATATATAAGAAACTCGACTTTATACCTAAATATAAGATAACGTAATTCTTCTAAATGCACTGCCGTTATGCCGTTAAGCCTTTATGTGGACTTCAGTGCGTTAAAGAAGCTTTATTAACTTAAATATGTTAAACTAATGATTTGAAGATTTTCGAAATCGTTTGCTTAATGCATATATACAACAAAATCGACTTTATACCTAAATATAAGTTTACGGAATTCTTCCAAATGCACTGTCATTATGCCGCCATGGCTTTATATCAACTTCTATACGTTAAAAAGGGTTAATTAACTTAAATATGTTAAACTAATGATTTGAAGCATTTCGATATTGATTGCTAAATGTGTATATACAAAAAAATCAAATTTATACCTAAATATAAGATTACGGAATTCTTCTACATGCACTGCCGTTATGCCGCCATGGCTTTGTGTTAACTTCAGTGCGTTAAAGTAGGTTTGTTAACTTAAATATGTTAAACTAATGATTTGAAGCATTTCGATATCGATTGCTAAATTTGTATATAAAAGAAAATCGACTTTATGCCTAAATATAAGACTGCGGAATTCTTCTAAATGCACTGCCGTCATGCCGATAAGGCTTTATGTAAACGCCAGTAAGATAAAGTAGGCTAAATAACTTAAATACATATGTTAAACCAGTTATTTGAAGATTTTCGATATCGATTGCTAAATGTATATATACAAAAAAATCGATTTTATACCTAAACATAGGATAACGGAATTCTTCTAAATTCACTGCCGTTCTACCGTAATGGCTTTATGTAAACTTCAGCAAGATAAAGAAGGTTAATTAACTTAAATATGTTAAACTAATGATTTGAAGCATTTCGTTATCGATTGCTAAATGTGTATATACAAGAAAATCGATTTTATACCTAAATATAAGATTACGAAATTCTTCTAAATGCACTGCTGTTATGCCGCCATGGCTTTATGTAAACTTCAGTTCGTTAAAAAAGGTTTATTAACTTAAATATGTTTAACTAATGAATTGAAGAATTTCGATATCGATTGCTTAATGTGTGTATACAAGAAAATCGACTTTATACCTAAATATAAGATAACAGAATTCTTCTAAATGCACTGCCATTATGCCGTTATGGCTTTATGTAAACTTTAGTAAGATAAAGAAGGTTAATTAACTTAAATATGTTATACTAATGATTTGAAGCATTTCGATATCGATTGCTAAATGCTTGTATACAAGAAAATCGACTTTATACCTAAATATAAGATTACGGAATTATTCTAAATGCACTGCCGTTATGCCGCCATGGATTTATGCAAACTTCAGTTCATTAAAGAAGGTTTATTAACTTAAATATGTTAAACTAATGATTTGAAGAATTTCGATATCGATTGCTAAATGTGTATATACAAGAAAACCGACTTTATACCTAAATATATGATAACGGAATTTTTCTAAATGCACTGCCGTTATGCCGTTAAGGCTTTTGTAGACTTCAGTAAGATAAAGAGAGTTAATTAGCTTAAATATGTTAAACTAATGATTTGAAGATTTTCGATATCGATTGCTAAATGTGTAAATACAAGAAAATCGACTTTATACCTAAATATAAATTTATAACATTACGGAATTTTTCTGAGTGCACTTCCGTTATACCGTTAAGGCTTTATGTAGACTTCAGGAAGCTAAAAAAAGTTTATTAGCTTTAATATGTTAAACTAATGATTTGAAGCATTTCGATATCGATTGCTAAATGCTTGTATACAAGAAAATCGACTTTATGCCTAAATATAAGCTTACGGAATTATTCTAAATGCACTGCCGTTATGCCGTTATGGCTTTATGTTAACTTCCGTTCGTTAAAGAAGGTTTATTAACTTAGATATGTTATACCAGTTATTTGAAGCATTTCGATATCGATTGCTAAATGCTTGTATACAAAAAAATTTTCTTTATTTCTAAATATAAGATAACGGAATTCTTCCAAATGTACTGTCGTTATGCCGCCATGGCTTTATATCACCTTCAATACGTTAAAGAAGGTTAGCTAACTTTAAAAGGTTAAACTAATGATTTGAAGCATTTCGATATAGATTGCTAAATGTGTATATACAACAAAATCGACTTTATACCTAAATATAAGATTACGGAATTCTTCTAAATGCACTGCCGTTATGCCGCCATGGCTCTATGTTAACTTCAGTGCGTTAAAAAAGCTTTATTAACGTAAATATATTAAACTAATGATTTGAAGCATTTTGATATCGATTGCTAAATGCGCATATACAAGAAAATCGACTTTATACCTAAATATAAGATAACGGAATTTTTCTAAATGCACTGCCGTTATGCCGTTATGGCTTGATGTTAACTTCAGTTCGTTTAAGAAGGTTTATTAACTTAGATATATTACACCAGTTATTTGAAGCATTTCGAAATCGATTTCTTAATGCATATATACAAGAAAATCGACTTTCTACCTAAATATAAGATTACGGAATTCTTCCAAATATACTGTCGTTATGCCGCCAAGGC
Organism: Bactrocera correcta; assembly: GCA_027475135.1. Taxonomy (NCBI): domain Eukaryota; kingdom Metazoa; phylum Arthropoda; class Insecta; order Diptera; family Tephritidae; genus Bactrocera; species Bactrocera correcta. The sequence goes on from JAPZAG010001055.1 coordinate 13,709, forward strand.
TTTATATCAACTTCAATATCTTATAGAAGGATGATTAACATAAATATGTTAAACTAATGATTGGAAGCATTTCGATATCGAGTACTAAATGTGTATATACAACAAAATCGACTTTATACCTAAATATAATTTACGGAATTCTTCTAAATGCACTGCCGTTAAGCCGCCATGGCTTTATGTTAACTTCAGTTCGTTTAAGAAGGTTTATTAACTTAGATATATTACACCAGTTATTTGAAGCATTTCGAAATCGATTGCTTAATGCATATATACAACAAAATCGACTTTATACCTAAATATAAGATTACGAAATTCTCCCAAATGCACTGCCGTTATACCGTTATGGCCTTACGTAAACTTCAGTAAGATAAAGAAGGTTAATTAACTTAAATATGTTAAACTAATGATTTGAAGCATTTCGATATCGATTGCTAAATGCTTGTATACAAGAAAATCGACTTTATACCTAAATATAAGCTTACGGAATTATTCTAAATGCACTGCCAATATGCCGTTATGGCTTTATGTTAACTTCAGTTCGTTAAAGAAGGTTTATTAACTTAGATATGTTATACTAGTTATTTGAAGCATTTCGATATCGATTGCTAAATGCTTTTATACAAGAAAATCTTCTTTATTTCTAAATATGAGATAACAGAATTCTTCCAAATGTACTGTCGTTATGCCACCATGGCTTTATATCACCTTCAATACGTCAAAGAAGGTTAATTAACTTAAACATGTTAAACTAAAGATTTGGAGCATTTCGCTATCGATTGCTAAATGCGCATATACAAGAAAATCGACTTTATACCTAAATATAAGATAACGGAATTTTTCTAAATGCACTGCCGTTATGCCGTTATGGCTTGATGTTAACTTCAGTTCGTTTAAGAAGGTTTATTAACTTAGATATATTACACCAGTTATTTGAAGCATTTCGAAATCGATTGCTTAATGCATATATACAACAAAATCGACTTTATACCTAAATATATGATTACGAAATTCTCCCAAATGCACTGCCGTTATACCGTTATGGCCTTACGTAAACTTCAGTAAGATAAAGAAGGTTAATTAACTTAAATATGTTAAACTAATGATTTGAAGCATTTCGATATCGATTGCTAAATGCTTGTATACAAGAAAATCGACTTTATACCTAAATATAAGCTTACGGAATTATTCTAAATGCACTGCCAATATGCCGTTATGGCTTTATGTTAACTTCAGTTCGTTAAAGAAGGTTTATTAACTTAGATATGTTATACTAGTTATTTGAAGCATTTCGATATCGATTGCTAAATGCTTTTATACAAGAAAGTCTTCTTTATTTCTAAATATGAGATAACAGAATTCTTCCAAATGTACTGTCGTTATGCCACCATGGCTTTATATCACCTTCAATACGTCAAAGAAGGTTAATTAACTTAAACATGTTAAACTAAAGATTTGGAGCATTTCGCTATCGATTGCTAAATGTGTATATACAAGAAAATCGACTTTATACCTAAATATATCATTACGGAATTCTTCTAAATGCACTGCCGTTATGCCGTTAAGGGTTTTGTAGACTTCAGTAAGATAAAGAGGGTTACTTACCTTAAATATGTTAAACTAATGACTTGAAGATTTTTAATATCGATTGCTGAATATGTAAATACAAGAAAATCGACTTTACACCTAAATATAAGATTACGGAATTCTCCTAAATGCACTATCGTTATGCCGCCAACCCCAGTTCTTTAAAGAAAGTTTATTAACTTAAATATGTTAAACTAATGGTTTGAAGCATCTTGATATCGATTGCTAATTGTGTATATACAACAAAATCGACTTTATACCTAAATATAAGATTACGAAATTCTTATAAATGCACTGCCGTTATGCCGCCATGGCTTTATGCCAACTTCAGTTCGTTAAAGAACGTTTATTAACTTAAATATGTTAAACTAATGATTTGAATCATTTCGATATCGATTGCTAAATGTGTATATACAAGAAAATCGACTTTATACCTAAATATATGATAACGGAATTCTTCTAAATGCACTGCCGTTATGCCGCCATGGCTTTATGCCAACTTCAGTTCGTTAAAGAAGGTTTATTAACATAAATATGTTAAACTAATGATTTGAAGCATTTCGATATCGTCTGCTAAATGTGTATATACAACAAAATCGACTTTATACCTAAATATATGATAACGGAATTCTTCTAAATGCACTGCCGTTATGCCGCCATGGCTTTATGTCAACTTCAGTTCGTTAAAGAAGGTTTATTAACTTAAATATTTTAAACTAATGATTTGAAGCATTTCGATATCGATTGCTAAATGTGTATATACAAAAAAATAGAATTTATACCTAAACATAAGATTACGGAATTCCTCTACATGCACTGCCGTTATGCCGCCATGGCTTTATGCCAACTTCCGTTCGTTAAAGAAGGTTAATTAACTTAAATATGTTAAACTAATGATTTGAATCATTTCGATATCGATTGCTTAATGTGTATATACAAGAAAATCGACTTTATACCTAAATATATGATAACGGAATTCTTCTAAATGCACTGCCGTTATGCCGCCATGGCTTTATGCCAACTTCAGTTCGTTAAAGAAGGTTTATTAACTTAAATATGTTAAACTAATGATTTGAAGCATTTCGATATCGTCTGCTAAATGTGTATATACAACAAAATCGACTTTATACCTAAATATATGATAACGGAATTCTTCTAAATGCACTGCCGTTATGCCGCCATGGCTTTATGTCAACTTCAGTTCGTTAAAGAAGGTTTATTAACTTAAATATTTTAAACTAATGATTTGAAGCATTTCGATATCGATTGCTAAATGTGTATATACAAAAAAATCGAATTTATACCTAAACATAAGATTACGGAATTCCTCTACATGCACTGCCGTTATGCCGCCATGGCTTTATGCCAACTTCCGTTCGTTAAAGAAGGTTAATTAACTTAAATATGTTAAACTAATGATTTGAATCATTTCGATATCGATTGCTTAATGTGTATATACAAGAAAATCGACTTTATACCTAAATATATGATAACGGAATTCTTCTAAATGCACTGCCGTTATGCCGCCATGGCTTTATGCCAACTTCAGTTCGTTAAAGAAGGTTTATTAACTTAAATATGTTAAACTAATGATTTGAAGCATTTCGATATCGTCTGCTAAATGTGTATATACAACAAAATCGACTTTATACCTAAATATATGATAACGGAATTCTTCTAAATGCACTGCCGTTATGCCGCCATGGCTTTATGTCAACTTCAGTTCGTTAAAGAAGGTTTATTAACTTAAATATGTTAAACTAATGATTTGAAGCATTTCGATATCGTCTGCTAAATGTGTATATACAACAAAATCGACTTTATACCTAAATATATGATAACGGAATTCTTCTAAATGCACTGCCGTTATGCCGCCATGGCTTTATGCCAACTTCAGTTCGTTAAAGAAGGTTTATTAACTTAAATATGTTAAACTAATGATTTGAAGCATTTCGATATCGTCTGCTAAATGTGTATATACAACAAAATCGACTTTATACCTAAATATATGATAACGGAATTCTTCTAAATGCACTGCCGTTATGCCGCCATGGCTTTATGTCAACTTCAGTTCGTTAAAGAAGGGTTTTATTAACTTAAATATGTTAAACTAATGATTTGAATCATTTCGATATCGATTGCTTAATGTGTATATACAAGAAAATCGACTTTATACCTAACAAGAAAAAACGTTAACTTCGGTTGCACCGAAGCTAAATACCCTTCACAGGTGCATTTCTGTTAGTAACTATGTGTCAAGTTTGTATAGAAGCTTTATGCTATAGTAACCCGTTCTGAACAATTTCTTCGGAGATTACATTGTTCCCTTTAAAAAAATAATCTATACCAAATTTCGTGAATATATCTTGTCAAATGTTAAAGTTTTCCATACAAGAACTTGATTCCGATCGTTCAGTTTGTATGGCAGCTATATGTTATAGCCAACTGATCTGAACAATTTTTTCGGATATTACATTTTTTTCCTACAAAATAATCCATACCAAATTTGGTGATGATACATTGTTAAATGCGAAATTTTTACATATGAGAACTTGATTCCGATCGTTCAGTTTATATGGCAGCTATATGCTATAGTGGTCCGATATCGGCCGTTCCGACAAATGAGCAGCTTCTTGAAGAGAAAATGAAGTTTGCAAAATTTCAAAAGGATATCTTAAAAACTGAGGGACTAGTTCGTATATATACAGACATACGGACAGACGGACAGACAGACGGACATGGCTAAATCGACTCAGCTCAACATCCTGATCATTTATATATATACTTTATAGGGTCTCCGACACTTCCTTCTGGGTGTTACAAACATCGTGACAAAGTTAATATACCCTGTTCAGGGTATAAATATATGATAACGGAATTCTTCTAAATGCACTGCCGTTATGCCGCCATGGCTTTATGCCAACTTCAGTTCGTTAAAGAAGGTTTATTAACTTAAATATGTTAAACTAATGATTGGAAGCATTTCGATATCGATTGCTAAATGTGTATATACAACAAAATCGAATTTATACCTAAATATAATTTACGGAATTCTTCTAAATGCACTGCCGTTAAGCCGCCATGGCTTTATGTTAACTTCAGTGCGTTAAAGAAGCTTTATTAACTTAAATATGTTAAACTAATAATTTGAAGACTTTCGGAATCGACTGCTAAACGCATATATACAACAAAATCGACTTTATACCTAAATGTAAGATTACGGAATTCTTCCAAATGCACTGCCGTTATACCGTTATGGCTTTATGTTAACTTCAGTTATTTAAAGAAGGTTTATTAACTTAAATATGTTAAACCAGTTATCTGAAGCATTTCGATATCGATTGCTTTATGCATATATACAAGAAAATCGACTTTCTACCTAAATATAAGATTACGGAATTCTTCCAAATGTACTGTCGTTATGCCGCCAAGGCTTTATATCAACTTCAATATGTTAAAAAAGGTTAATTAACTTAAATATGTTAAACTAATGATTGGAAGCATTTCGATATCGATTGCTAAATGTGTATATACAGGAAAATCGAATTTATACCTGAATATAAGATAACGGAATTCTTCTAAATGCACTGCCGTTATGCCGTTAAGCCTTTATGTGGAATTCAGTGCGTTAAAAAGCTTTATTAACTTAAATATGTTATACTAATGATTTGAAGACTTCGAAGTCGATTGCTGAACGCATATATACAACAAAATCGACTTTATACCTAAATATAAGTTTACGGAATTTTTCCAAATGCACTGACGTTATGCCGTTATGGCTTTACGTTAACTTCAGTAAGATAAAGAAGGTTAATTAACTTAAATATGTTAAACTAATGATTTGAAGCATTTCGATATCGATTGCTAAATGCGTATATACAAGAAAATCGAATTTATACCTAATTATAAGATTACGGAGTCTTTCTACATGCACTGCCGTTATGCCGCCATGGCTTTATGCCTACTTCAGTTCGTTAAAGAAGGTTTATTAACTTAAATATGTTAAACTAATGATTTGAATCATTTCGATATCGATTTCTAAATGAGTATATACAAGAAAATCGACTTTAAACCTAAATATAAGATTACGTTATTCTACTTAATTCACTGCCCTTGTGCCGTTAAGGCTTTTGTAGACTTCAGTAAGATTAAGATGGTTATTTAACTTAAATATGTTAAACTAATGATTTGAAGCATTTCGATATCGATTGCTAAATGTGTATATACAAGAAACTCGACTTTATACCTAAATATAAGATTACGTAATTCTTCTAAATGCACTGCCGTTATGCCGTTGTGGCTTTATGTTAACTTCTGTTCGTTAAAGAAGGTTTGTTAACTTAAATATGTTAAACCAGTTATTTGAAGCATTTCGAAATCGATTGCTAAATGCATATATACAAGAGAATCTTCTTTATACCTAAATATAAGATTACGGAATTGTCGTTATGCCGCCATGGCTTTATATCACCTTCAATACGTTAAAGAAGGTTAATTAACTTAAATATGTTAAACTAATGATTGGAAGCATATCGATATCGATTGCTAAATATGTATATACAAGAAAATCGAATTTATACCTAAATATAAGATAACGGAATTCTTCTAAATGCACTACCGTTATGCCGTTAAGCCCTTATACGTTAAAGTGCGTTAAAGAAGCTTTATTAACTTAAATATGTTAAACTAATGATTTGAAGATTTTTGAAATCGATTGCTAAATGCATATATACAACAAAATCGACTTTATACCTAAATATAAGTTTACGGAATTCTTCCAAATGCACTGACGTTATACCGTTATGGCTTTATGTTAACTTCAGTAAGATAAAGAAGGTCAATTAACTTAAATATGTTAAACTAATGATTTGAAGCATTTCGATATCGATTGCTAAATATGTAAATACAAGAAAATCGACTTTACACCTAAATGTAAGATTACGGAATTCTCCTAAATGCACTATCGTTCTGCCGCCAGGGCTTTATGCCAACTTCAGTTCGTTAAAGAAGGTTTATTAACTTAAATATGTTAAACTAATGATTTGAAGCATTTCGATATCGATTGCTAAATGTGCATATACAAGAAAATCGACTTTATACCTAAATATATTATAAGGGAATTCTTCTAAATGCACTGCAGTTTTGCCGTTATGGCTTTTTGTTAACTTCAGTAAGATAAAGAAGATTAATTAACTTAAATATGTTGAACTAATGATTTGAAGCATTTCGATATCGATTGCTTAATGTGTATATACACGAAAATCGAATTTATACCTAAATATAAGATTACGGAATTCTTCCAAATGTACTGCCGTTATGCCGCCATGGCTTTGTGTTAACTTCAGTGCGTTAAAGTAGGTTTGTTAACTTAAATATGTTAAACTAATGATTTGAGGCATTTCGATATCGATTGCTAAATGTGTATATACGAGAAAATCGACTTTATACCTAAAAAGATTACATAGTTCTTCTAAGTGCACTGCCGTTATGCAGTTATGGCTTTATGTTAATTTCTGTTCGTTAAAGAAAGTTTATTAACTTAAATATGTTGCACCACTTATTTGAAGCATTTCGAATCGATTGCTTAATGCATATATACAAGAAAATCGACTTTATGCCTAAATATATGATAACGGATAATTAGCTTAAAGATGTTAAAATAATGATTTGAAGATTTTCGAAATCGATTGCTAAAAGCATATATAAAAGAAAATCTTTTTTATACCTAAATATAAGGCCGTTATGCCATTATGGCTTTATGTTAACTTCAGTAAGATAAAGAAGGTTAATTAACTTAAATATGTTAAACTGATGATTTGAAGCATTTCGATATCGATTGCTTAATGTGGATATACAAGAAAATCGAATTTATACCTAAATATAAGATAACGGAATTCTTCTACATGCACTGCCGTTATGCCGCCATGGCTTTATGTTAACTTCAGTGCGTTAAAGAAGCTTTATTTACTTAAATATGTTAAACTACTGATTTGAAGCATTTCGATATCGATTGCTAAATGAGTATATACAAGAAAATCGACTTTGAACCCAAATATAAGATTACGTAACTCTTCTTAATGCACTGCCATTATGCCGTTAAGGCTTTTGTAGACTTCAGTAAGATTAAGATGATTATTTAACTTTAATATGTTAAACTAATGATTTGAAGCATTTCGATATCGATTGCTAAATGTGTATATACAAGAAACTCGACTTTATACCTAAATATAAGACTACGTAATTCTTCTAAATGCACTGCCGTTATGCTGTTGTGGGTTTATGATAACTTCTGTTCGTTAAAGAAGGTTTATTAACTTAAATATGTTAAACCAGTTATTTGAAGCATTTCGATATCGATTGCTTAATTCATATATACAAGAAAGTCTTCTTTATACCTAAATACAAGATTACGGAATTCTTCCAAATGTACTGTCGTTATGCCGCCATGGCTTTATATCACCTTCAATACGTTAAAGAAGGTTAATTAACTTAAATATGTTAAACTAATGATTGGAAGCATTTCGATATCGATTGCTAAATGTGTATATACAAGAAAATCGAATTTATACCTAAATATAAGATAACGGAATTCTTCTAAATGCACTACCCTTATGCCGTTAAGCCTTTATGTGGACTTCAGTGCGTTAAAGAAGCTTTATTAACTTAAATATGTTAAACTAATGATTTGAAGATTTTCGAAATCGATTGCTAAATGCATATATACAAAAAAATCGACTTTATACCTAAATAAAAGTTTACCGAATTCTTCCAAATGCACTGACGTTATACCGTTATGGCTTTATGCTAACTTCAGTTAGTTAAAGAAGGTTTATTAACTTAAATATGTTAAACCAGTTATTTGAAGCATTTCGATATCGATTGCTTAATGCATATATACAAGAAAATTGACTTTATACCTAAATATAAGATTACGCAATTCTTCCGAATGTACTGTCGTTATGCCGCCATTTCTTTATATCAACTTCAATACGTTAAAAAGGGTTTATAAACTTAAATATGTTAAACTGATGATTTGAAGCATTTAGATATCGATTGCTAAACGTGCATATGCAAAAAAAGCGAATTTATAGCTAAATATAAGATTACGTAATTCTTTTAAATGCTTTGCCGTTATGCCGTTAAGGCGTTTGTAGACTTCAATAAGATAAAGAGGGTTAACTAACTTAAATATGTTAAACTAATGATTTGAGGCATTTCGATATCGATTGCTAAATGCGTATATACAAGAATATTTATACCTAAATATAAGGTTACGGAGTTCTTCTAAATGCACTGCCGCTATGCAGTTATGGCTTTATGTTAATTTCTGTTCGCTAAAGAAGGTTTATTAACTTAATTAACACCACTTATTTGAAGCATTTCGAATCGATTGCTTAATGCATATATACAAGAAAATGGACTTTATACCTAAATATATGATAACGGAATTTCTCTGAATGCACTGCCGTTATGCCGTTAAGGCTTTTGTAGACTTTAGTAAGATAAAGAGGGTTAATTAGCTTAAAAATGTTAAACTAATGATTTGAAGATTTTCGAAATCGATTGCTAAATGCATATATAAAAGAAAATCTTTTTTATACCTAAATATAAGGCCGCTATGACGTTATGGCTTTATGTTAACTTCAGTTCGTTAAAGAAGGTTTATTAACTTAAATATGTTAAACTGATGATTTGAAGCATTTCGATATCGATTGCTTAATGAGTATATACAAGAAAATCGACTTTAAACCTAAATATAAGATTACGTAATTCTTCTTAATGCACTGCCATTATGCCGTTAAGGCTTTTGTAGACTTCTGTAAGATTAAGATGGTTATTTAACTTAAATATGTTAAACTAATGATTTCAAGCATTTCGAAATCGATTGCTTAATGCATATATACAAGAAAATATTTTTTATTCCTAAATATAAGATTACGGAATTCTTCCAAATTACTGTCGTTATGCCGCTATGGCTTTTTATCACCTTCAATACGTTAAAGAAGGTTAATTAACTTAAATATATTAAACCAGTTATTTAAAGCATTTCGAAATCGATTGCTTAATGCATATATACAAGAAAATCTTCTTTATACCTAAATATAAGATTACGGAATTCTTCCAAATGTACTGTCGTTATGCCGCCATGGCTTTATATCACCTTCAATACGTTAAAGAAGGTTAATTAACTTAAATATGTTAAACTTATGATTGGAAGCATTTCGATATCGATTGCTAAATATGTATATACAAGAAAATCAAATTTATACCTAAATATAAGATAACGGAATTCTTCTAAATGCACTGCCGTTATGCCGTTAAGCCTTTATGTGGACTTCAGTGCGTTAAAGAAGCTTTATTAACTTAAATATGTTAAACTACCGATTTGAAGCATTTCGATATCGATTGCTAAATGAGTATATACAAGAAAATCGACTTTGAACCTAAATATAAGATTACGTAATTCTTCTTAATGCACTGCCGTTATGCCGTTAAGGCTTTTGTAGACTTCTGTAAGATTAAGATGGTTATTTAACTTAAATATGTTAAACTAATGATTTGAAGCATTTCGAAATCGATTGCTAAATGCATATATACAAGAAAATATTTTTTATACCTAAATATAAGGTTACGGAATTCTTCCAAATGTACTGTCGTTATGCCGCCATGGCTTTTTATCACCTTCAATACGTTAGAGAAGGTTAATTAACTTAAATATATTAAACCAGTTATTTAAGGCATTTCGAAATCGATTGCTAAACGTGTATATACAACAAAATCGACTTTATGCCTAAATATAAGATTACGGAATTCTTCTAAATGCACTGCCGTTATGCGGCCATGGCTTTATGTTAACTTCATTGCGTTAAAGAAGCTTTATTAACTTAAATATGTTAAACTAATGATTGAAGATTTTCGAAATCGATTGCTAAATGCATATATACAACAAAATCGACTTTATACCTAAATATAAGATTACGAAATTCTTCCAAATGCACTGCCGTTATACCGTTATGGCTTTATGTTAACTTCAGTTAGTTAAAGAAGGTTTATTAACTTAAATATGTTAAGCCAGTTATTTGAAGCATTTCGATATCGATTGCTTAATGCATATATACAAGAAAATCTTCTTTATACCTAAATATAAGAATACGGAATTCTTCCGAAAGTACTGTCATTATGCCGCCATGGCTTTATATCAACTTCAATACGTTAAAGAAGGTTAATTAACTTAAATATGTTAAGCCAGTTATTTGAAGCATTTCGATATCGATTGCTTAATGCATATATACAAGAAAATCTTCTTTATACCTAAATATAAGAATACGGAATTCTTCCGAAAGTACTGTCATTATGCCGCCATGGCTTTATATCAACTTCAATACGTTAAAGAAGGTTAATTAACTTAAATATGTTAAACTAATGATTTGAAGCATTTCGATATCGATTGCTAAACGTGTATATACAACAAAATCGACTTTATGCCTAAATATAAGATTACGGAATTCTTTCGAATGTACTGTCGTTATGCCGCCGTGGCTTTATATTAACTTCAGTACGTTAAAAATTGTTAATTAACTTAAATATGTTAAACTAATGATTTGAAGCATTTAGATATCGATTGCTAAATGTGTATATACAAATAATCGAATTTATACCTAAATAAAAGATTACGGAATTCTTTTAAATACACTGCCGTTATGCCGTTGTGTCTTTATGTTAACTTCTGTTCGTTAAAGAAGGTTTATTAACTTAAATATATTAAACCAGTTATTTGAAGCATTTCGAAATCGATTGCTAAATGCATATATACAAGAAAATCTTCTTTATACCTAAATATAAGATTACGGAGTTCTTCCAAATGTACTGTCGTTATGCCGCCATGGCTTTATATCACCTTCAATACGTTAAAGAAGGTTAATTAACTTAAATATGTTAAACTAATGATTGGAAGCATTTCGATATCGATTGCTAAATGTGTATATACAACAAAATCGACTTTATACCTAAATATAAGCTTACGGAATTCTTCTAAATGCACTGCCGTTATGCGGCCATGGCTTTATGTTAACTTCATTGCGTTAAAGAAGCTTTATTAACTTAAATATGTTAAACTAATGATTGAAGATTTTCGAAATCGATTGCTAAATGCATATATACAACAAAATCGACTTTATACCTAAATATAAGATTACGAAATTCTTCCAAATGCACTGCCGTTATACCGTTATGTCTTTATGTTAACTTCAGTTAGTTAAAGAAGGTTTATTAACTTAAATATGTTAAGCCAGTTATTTGAAGCATTTCGATATCGATTGCTTAATGCATATATACAAGAAAATCTTCTTTATACCTAAATATAAGAATACGGAATTCTTCCGAAAGTACTGTCATTATGCCGCCATGGCTTTAAATCAACTTCAATACGTTAAAGAAGGTTAATTAACTTAAATATGTTAAACTACTGATTTGAAGCATTTCGATATCGATTGCTAAATACGTAAATACAAGAAAATCGACTTTACACCTAAATATAAGATTACGGAATTCTCCTAAATGCACTATCGTTATGCCGCCAGGGCTTTATGCCAACTTCAGTTCGTTAAAAAAGGTTTGTTAACTTAAATATGTTAAATTAATGGGTTGAAGCATCTCGATATCGATTGCTAAATGTGTATATACAACAAAATCGACTTTATACCTAAACATAAGATTACGAAATTTTTCTAATGCACTGCCGTTATGCCGTTGTGGCTTTATGTTAACTTCAGTTCGCTAAAGAAGGATTATTAACTTAAATATGTTAAACTACTGATTTGAAGCATTTAGATATCGATTGCTAAATGTGTATATACAACAAAATCGAATTTATACCTAAACATAAGATTACGGAATTCTTCTACATGCACTGCCGTTATGCCGCCATGGCTTTATATCACCTTCAATACGTTAAAGAAGGTTAATTAACTTAAATATGTTAAACTAATGATTGGAAGCATTTCGATATCGATTGCTAAATGTGTATATACAACAAAATCGACTTTATACCTAAATATAAGCTTACGGAATTCTTCTAAATGCACTGCCGTTATGCGGCCATGGCTTTATGTTAACTTCACTGCGTTAAAGAAGCTTTATTAACTTAAATATGTTAAACTAATGATTTGAAGATTTTCGAAATCGATTGCTAAATGCATATATACAACAAAATCGACTTTATACCTAAATATAAGATTACGAAATTCTTCCAAATGCACTGCCGTTATGCCGTTATGGCTTTATGTTAACTTCAGTTCGTTAAAGAAGGTTTATTAACTTAGATATGTTACACCAGTTATTTGAGGCATTTCGAAATCGATTGCTTAATGCATATATGCAAGAAAATCGACTTTATACCTAAATATATGATAACAGCATTTCTCTGAATGCACTGCCGTTATGCCGTTAAGGCTTTTGTAGACTTCAGTAAGATAAAAAGGGTTAATTAGCTTAAATATGTTAAACTAATGATTTCAAGATTTGCGATATCGATTGCTAAATGTGTATATACAAGAAAATCGAATTTATACCTAAATATAAGATTACGGAGTTCTTCTACATACTCTGCCGTTATACAGTTATGGCATTATGTGAAGTTCAGTAAGATAAAGAAGGTTAATTAACTAAAATATGTTAAACTAATGACTTGAAGCATTTCGATATCGATTGCTAAATGTGTATATACAACAAAATCGACTTTATACCTAAATATAAGATTACGGAATTCTTCTAAATGCACTGCCGTTATGCCGCCATGGCTTTGTGCCAACTTCAGTTCGGTCAAGAAGGTTTATTAACTTAAATATGTTAAACTAATGATTTGAATCATTTCGATATCGATTGCTAAATGTGTATATACAAGAAAATCGAATTTATACCTAAATATAAGATTACGGAGTTCTTCTACATGCTCTGCCGTTATGCAGTTATGGCATTATGTGAAGTTCAGTAAGATAAAGAAGGTTAATTAACTAAAATATGTTAAACTAATGATTTGAAGCATTTCGATATCGATTGCTAAATGTGTATATACAACAAAATCGACTTTATACCTAAATATAAGATTACGGAATTCTTCTAAATGCACTGCCGTTATGCCGCCATGGCTTTATGCCAACTTCAATACGTTAAAGAAGGTTAATTAACTTAAATATGTTAAACTAATGATTTGAACCATTTCGATATCGATTGCTAAATGTGTATATACAACAAAATCGAATTTATACCTAAACATAAGATTACGGAATTCTTCTACATGCCCTGCCGTTATGCCGCCATGGCTTTATGTTAACTTCAGTGCGTCAAAGAAGCTTTATTTACTTAAATATGTTAAACTACTGATTTGAAGCATTTCGATATCAATTGCTAAATGTGTATATACAAGAAAATCGACTTTAAACCTAAATATAAGATTACGTTATTCTTCTTAGTGCACTGCCTTTATGCCGTTAAGGCTTTTGTAGACTTCAGTAAGATTAAGATGGTTATTTAACTTAAATATGTTAAACTAATGATTTGAAACATTTCGGTATCGCTTGCCAAATATGTATATACAAGAAAATCGAATTCATACCTAAATTTAAGGCAACGGAATTCTTCTAAATGCAGTGCAGTTATGTCGTTAAGGCTTTATTTCGACTTCAGTGCGTTAAAGAAGGTTTATTAACTTAAATATGTTAAACTAATGATTTGAAGCATTTCGATATCGATTGCTAAATGTGTATATACAAGAAAATCGACTTTACATAAACCTTAATAAAAGATTACGGAATTCTTCCAAATGTACTGTCGTTATACCGTTAAGGCTTTATGTCAACTTCAGTGCGTTACAGAAGGTTTATTATAAATAACTTGAAAATGTAAAACTAATGATTTGAAGCATTTCGATATCGATTGCTAAATGTATATGTACAACAATATCGACTTTATACCAGAATAAAAGATAACGGAATTCTTCCAAATGTACTGTCGTTATACCGTTAAGGCTTTATGTAAACTTCAGTGCGTTAAAGAAGGTTTATTATAAATAACTTGAAAATGTAAAACTAATGATTTGAAGCATTTCGATATCGATTGCTAAATGTGTATATACAAGAAAATCGACTTTACTTATACCTTAATATAAGATTACGGATTTCTTCTAAATGCACTGCCGTTATACCGTTAAGGCTTTATGTAGACCTCATTAAGCTAAAAAATGTTTATTAACTTAATATGTTAAACTAATGATTTGAAGCATTTCGATATCGATTGCTAAATGTGTATGTACAACAATATCGACTTTATACCTGAATAAAAGATAACGGAATTCTTCTACATGCTCTGCTGTTATGCCGATAAGGCTTTTGTAGACTTCAGTATGAAAAGGAGGGTTAATTAACTTGAATATGTTAAACTAATGTGAGGCATTTAGATATCTATTTCTGAATGAGTATATGCAAGAAAATCGACTTTATACCTAAATATAAGATTGTGGAATTCTTCTAAATGCACTGCCGCTATGCCGCCATGGCTTCATGTCACCATCGGTAGGTTAAAGAAGGTAATTTAACTTAAATATGTTAAACTAAAGATTTGAAGCATTTCGATATCGATTGTTAAATGTGCTAGTACAAGAAACTTGACTTTATACCTAAACATAGGATAACGGAATTCTTCCAAATGCACTGCCGTTAATCCGCCATGGCTTTATGTCAACTTCCGTTCGTTAAAGAAGGTTTGTTAACTTAAATATGTTAAGCTAATGATTTGAGGCATTTCGATATCGATTGCTAAATGCGTATATTGAACAAAATCTACTTTATACCTAAATATAAGATTACGGAACTCTTCCAAATGCACTGCCGTTATGCCGTTAGGGCTTTTGTAGACTTCAGTAAGATAAAGAGGATTAATTAACTTAAATCTGTTAAACTAATGATGTGAAGCATTTCGATATCGATTGCTTAATGTGTATATACAAGAAAATCGACTTTATACCTAAAAATAAGATTACGGAATTGTTCCAAATGTACTGTCGTTATGCCGCCATGGCTTTGTATCACCTTCAATACGTTAAAGAAGGTTTATTAACTTAAATATGTTAAACTAATGATTTGAAGCATTTCGATATCGATTGCTAAATGAGTATATACAAGAAAATCGAATTCATACCTAAATATAAGATTACTTAATTCTTCTAAATGCACTGCCGTTATGCCGTTAAGGCTTTTGCAGACTTCAGTGAGAAAAAGAGGGTTAAGTAACTTAAATATGTTAAACTAATGATTTGAAGCATTTCGATATCGATTGCGAAATGTGTATGTACAACAAAATCGACTTTATACCTAAATATAAGTTAACGGAATTCATATAAATATACTGCCGTTAGGCCGTTATGGCTTTATGTAAACTTCAGTAGGATAAAGAAGGTTAATTAACTTAAATATCCTAAACCAGTTATTATATCGATTGCTTAATGCATATATACAAGAAAATAAACTTTATACCTAAATATAAGACCACGGAATTCTTCCACATGTACTGTCGTTATGCCGCCATGGCTCTTTATCAACTTCAATACGTTAAAGAAGGTTTATTAACTTAAATATGTTAAACAATGAGTTGAAGCATTTCGATATCGCTTGCTAAATGTGTATATACAAGAAAATCGAATTTATACCTAAATATAAAATTATAACATTACGGAATTCTTCTAAATGCACTGCCGTTATACCGCTAAGGCTTTATGTAGACTTCAGTAAGCTAAAAAATGTTTATTAACTTAATATGTTAAACTAATTATTTCAAGCATTTCGATATGGATATCTAAATGTATATACAGGGTAGGCCATTTAAAGTTGACCCATCTGGCAACGCTGTAACTTTTAACAGCGCTGACAAATCGGCTAATGTCATACCGCGTTAGAAGCGTCATTCGAAGACAATTTATACCATGGAACAGTACACTCCAAAAGAACGCGCTGAAATTGTTCAGCTTTATATTCAAAATAACTTTTCAATTGTGTTAACTCAACGTGCGTTTCGCAAAAAAAATAAAGTGAAAAGTGCTCCAGTTAAGAACACAATTAAGTCTTTATACGCAAAATTTGTGAACACCGGTAATCTCAGTAATGCCAGTCATGCATCCAGACAACGCACAAGACGTTCTGATAAAAATATCGAAGCTGTACGAGCCAGTATTGAGGAGACTCCATCGACATCGAGTTGTCGCCGCTCTCAGGAATTAGACATCTCTCGCACCACTCTCCGACGCATAATTCATAAAGATTTGAAGATGTTTCCATATAAACTTCAAATGGCACAAAAACTAAACCCAGCTGATTATCCGCGACGCCTTAATTTTGGCAAATGGGCCATCGAAATGGCTGAAAACGAACTTGACTTTTGGCGAAAACTCATCATGTCAGACGAGGCACATTTCTCGTTGAATGGAGGCGTAAACAAGCAAACTTGCCGATTTTATGCCACCGAAAATCCTCAATTAATTGAAGAACAGCCTCTTTACGACCAAAAAGTAACAGTTTGGTGCGGTGTGTGCGCGAATATGATCATCGGACCGTATTTTTTCGAAGACGATGATGGAGCCACGACAACAGTCAATGGTGAGCGTTATCGAGCCATGATAACGGATTTTGTGATACCCATTATTCGCGAAAATGACATGGATAACTTCTGGTTTCAACAGGACGGGGCTACATGCCATACAGCTCGACCAACAATCAATTTATTGCGACCATTTTTCCCCCGGGGGATTGATATCGAAAAATGGTGATGTTGACTGGCCACCGAGATCACCAGATTTGACGCCACCAGACTTTTATTTGTGGGGTTATTTGAAATCCAAGGTATACGCTAATAAGCCAAAGACCTTAGCTCAACTGAAAGCCAACATTCGACGTGAAACAGCCGCCATATCATCCGAAACATTGGCCAAAGTCATGGAAAATGTCGAAAAAAGAGTGCATTTAGCTGTCAAAGCTAAAGGTGCCCATTTACGCGACCTAATTTTTAAATATTAGCTGAAACAAATCCCCTTGGACCAAAATAAATTATTTTTGAAATGAACAAAAAGCATTGTTTTTTTTTGTTCTTTTTTTTTAGAAACAAATGGGTCAACTTTAAATGGCCTACCCTGTATAAAAGAAAATCGACTTTATACCTAAATATAAGATTACGGAATTCTTCCAAGTGCACTGCCGTTATGGCTTTATATCAACTGCAATACGTTAAAGAAGGTTAATTAACTTAAATATGTTAAACTAATGATTTGAAGCATTTCGATATCGCTTGCCAAATATGTATATACAAGAAAATCGAATTTATACATAAATATAAGATAACGGAATTCTTCTACATGCACTGCCGTTATGCCGTTAACGCTTTATGTAGACTTCAGTGCGTTAAAGAAGGTTTAATAACTTAAATAAGTTAAACCAGTTAATAGAAGCATTTCGGTATCGATTGATTAATGCATATATACAAGAAAATCAACTTTATACCTAAATATAAGACTACGGAATTCTTCCAAATGTACTGTCGTTATGCCGCCATGGCTCTTTATCAACTTCAATACGTTAAAGAAGGTTAATTATTTTAAATATGTTAAACTAATGGTTTGAAGCATTTCGATATCGATTGCTAAATGTGCAAATACAAGAAAATCGACTTTATAACCAAATATAAAATTATAACATTACGGAACTCTTCTAAGTGCACTGCCGTTATACCGTTAAGGCTTTATGTAGACTTTAGTAAGCTAAAAAATGTTTATTAATTTAATATGTTAAACAAATGATTTGAAGCATTTTGATATCGATAGCTAAATATGTATATACAAGAAAATCGACTTTATACCTAAATAAAAGATTACGGAATTCTTCTACATCCACTGCCGTTATGCCAACTTCAGATCGTTAAAGAAGGCTTATTAACTTAAATATGTTAAACTAATGAGTTGAAGCATTTCGATATCGATTGCTAAATGTGTATATACAAGAAAATCGATTTTATACCTAAATAAAAGATTACGGAATTCACTCCAATATACTGCCGTTATGACTTTATTTTAACTGCAGTAAGATAAAGAAGGTTAATTAACCTAAACATGCTAAACCAGTTATTTGAAGATTTTCGATAAGATTACGGAATTCTTCTACATGCACTGCCGTTATGGCGCCATGGCTTTATGTTAACTTCAGGCGTTAAAGAAGCTTTTTTAACTTAAATATGTTAAACTAATGATATGAGGCATTTCGATATCGATTGCTAAATGAGTATGTACAAGAAAATCGAATTCATACCTAAATATAAGATTACGTAATTTTTCTAAATGCTCTGCCGTTATGCCGTTATGGCTTTATATTAACTTCAGTTCGTTAAAGAAGGTTTATTAACTTAAATATGTTAAACCAGTTATTTGAAGCATTTCGATATCGACTGTTAAATGTGTTAATACAAGAAAATCGACTTTACACCTAATTATAAAATTATAACATTACGGAATTCTTCTAAATGCACTGCCGTTATACCGTTAAGGCTTTATGTAGACTTCAGTAAGCTAAAAAATGTTTATTAACTTAATATGTTAAACTAATGATTTGAAGCATTTCGATATCGATAGCTAAATGTGTATATAAAAGAAAATCGACTTTATACCTAAATATAAGATTACGGAATTCTTCCAAATGCACTGCCGTTATGGCTTTATATCAACTTCAATACGTTAAAGAAGGTTAATTAACTTAAATATGTTAAACTAATGATTTGAAGCATTTCGATATCGCTTGCCAAATATGTATATACAAGAAAATCGAATTCATACCTAAATATAAGACTACGGAATTCTTCCAAATGTACTGTCGTTATGCCGCCATGGCTCTTTATCAACTTCAATACGTTAAAGAAGGTTAATTAACTTAAATATGTTAAACTAATGATTTGAAGCATTTCGATATCGCTTGCCAAATGTGTATATACACGAAAATCGAATTTATACCTAAATATAAGATAACGGAATTTTTCTAAATGCACTGCCGTTATGCCGTTAACACTTTATGTAGACTTCAGTGCGTTAAAGAAGGTTTAGTAACTTAAATATGTTAAACTACTGATTTGAAGCATTTCGATATCGCTTGCCAACTGTGTATATACACGAAAATCGAATTTATACCTAAATATAAGATTACGGAATTCTTCTAAGCGCACTGCCGTTATGCCGTTAAGGCATTATGTAGACTTCAGTGAGTTAAGGAAGATTTATTAACTTAAATATATTAAACTAATGATTTGAAGCATTTCGACATCGTTTGCTGAATGTGTATATACAAGAAAATCGACTTTATACCTAAATATAAGATTACGGGATTGTTCCAAATGTACTGTCGTTATGCCGCCATGGCTTTATTTCACCTTCAATACGTTAAAGATGGTTAATTCACTTAAATATGTTAAACTAATGATTTGAAGCATTTCGATATCGATTGCGAAATGTGTATACACAAGAAAAACGACTTTACATATACCTAAATATAGGATTACGGAATTCTTCCAAATGTACTGTCGTTATACCGTTAAGGCTTTATGTAAACTTCAGTGCGTTAAAGAAGGTTTATTATAAAAAACTTGAAAATGTAAAACTAATGATTTGAAGCATTTCGATATCGATTGCTAAATGTGTATGTACAACAATATCGATTTTATACCTGAATAAAAGATAACGGAATTCTTCCAAATGTACTGTCGTTATACCGTTAAGGCTTTATGTAAACTTCAGTGCGTTAAAGAAGGTTTATTATAAATAACTTGAAAATGTAAAACTAATGATCTGAAGCACTTCGATATCGATTGCTTAATGTGTATATACAAGAAAGTCGACTTTACTTATACCTAAATATAAGGTTACGGAATTCTTCCAAATGTACTGTCGTTATACCGTTAAGGCTTTATGTAAACTTCAGTGCGTTAAAGAAGGTTTATTATAAATAACATGAAAATGTAAAACTAATGATTTGAAGCATTTCGATATCGATTGCTAAATGTGTATGTACAACAATATCGACTTTATACCTGAATAAAAGATAACGGAACTCTTCTACATGCTCTGCTGTTATGCCGTTAAGGCTTTTGTAGACTTCAGTATGAAAAGGAGGGTTAATTAACTTGAATATGTTAAACTAATGTGAGGCATTTAGATATCTATTTCTAAATGAGTATATGCAAGAAAATCGACTTTATACCTAAATATAAGATTGTGGAATTCTTCTAAATGCACTGCCTCTATGCCGCCATGGCTTCATGTCACCATCGGTAGGTTAAAGAAGGTAATTTAACTTAAATATGTTAAACTAAAGATTTGAAGCATTTCGATATCGATTGTTAAATGTGCTAGTACAAGAAACTTGACTTTATACCTAAACATTGGATAACGGAATTCTTCCAAATGCACTGCCGTTAATCCGCCATGGCTTTATGTCAACTTCCGTTCGTTAAAGAAGGTTTGTTAACTTAAATATGTTAAACTAATGATTTGAGGCATTTCGATATCGATTGCTAAATGCGTATATTGAACAAAATCTACTTTATACCTAAATATAAGATTACGGAACTTTTCCAAATGCACTGCCGTTATGCCGTTAGGGCTTTTGTAGACTTCGGTAAGATAAAGAGGATTAATTAACTTAAATCTGTTAAACTAATGATGTGAAGCATTTCGATATCGATTGCTTAATGTGTATATACAAGAAAATCGACTTTATACCTAAAAATAAGATTACGGAATTGTTCCAAATGTACTGTCGTTATGCCGCCATGGCTTTGTATCACCTTCAATACGTTAAAGAAGGTTTATTAACTTAAATATGTTAAACTAATGATTTGAAGCATTTCGATACCGATTGCTAAATGAGTATATACAAGAAAATCGAATTCATACCTAAATATAAGATTACTTAATTCTTCTAAATGCACTGCCGTTATGCCGTTAAGGCTTTTGCAGACTTCAGTGAGAAAAAGAGGGTTAAGTAACTTAAATATGTTAAACTAATGATTTGAAGCATTTCGATATCGATTGCGAAATGTGTATGTACAACAAAATCGACTTTATACCTAAATATAAGATAGCGGAATTCATATAAATATACTGCCGTTAGGCCGTTATGGCTTTATGTAAACTTCAGTAGGATAAAGAAGGTTAATTAACTTAAATATCCTAAACCAGTTATTATATCGATTGCTTAATGCATATATACAAGAAAATAAACTTTATACCTAAATATAAGACCACGGAATTCTTCCACATGTACTGTCGTTATGCCGCCATGGCTCTTTATCAACTTCAATACTTTAAAAGAAGGTTTATTAACTTAAATATGTTAAACAATGAGTTGAAGCATTTCGATATCGCTTGCTAAATGTGTATATACAAGAAAATCGAATTTATACCTAAATATAAAATTATAACATTACGGAATTCTTCTAAATGCACTGCCGTTATACCGCTAAGGCTTTATGTAGACTTCAGTAAGCTAAAAAATGTTTATTAACTTAATATGTTAAACTAATTATTTCAAGCATTTCGATATGGATATCTAAATGTATATACAGGGTAGGCCATTTAAAGTTGACCCATCTGGCAACGCTGTAACTTTTAACAGCGCTGACAAATCGGCTAATGTCATACCGCGTTAGAAGCGTCATTCGAAGACAATTTATACCATGGAACAGTACACTCCAAAAGAACGCGCTGAAATTGTTCAGCTTTATATTCAAAATAACTTTTCAATTGTGTTAACTCAACGTGCGTTTCGCAAAAAAAATAAAGTGAAAAGTGCTCCAGTTAAGAACACAATTAAGTCTTTATACGCAAAATTTGTGAACACCGGTAATCTCAGTAATGCCAGTCATGCATCCAGACAACGCACAAGACGTTCTGATAAAAATATCGAAGCTGTACGAGCCAGTATTGAGGAGACTCCATCGACATCGAGTTGTCGCCGCTCTCAGGAATTAGACATCTCTCGCACCACTCTCCGACGCATAATTCATAAAGATTTGAAGATGTTTCCATATAAACTTCAAATGGCACAAAAACTAAACCCAGCTGATTATCCGCGACGCCTTAATTTTGGCAAATGGGCCATCGAAATGGCTGAAAACGAACTTGACTTTTGGCGAAAACTCATCATGTCAGACGAGGCACATTTCTCGTTGAATGGAGGCGTAAACAAGCAAACTTGCCGATTTTATGCCACCGAAAATCCTCAATTAATTGAAGAACAGCCTCTTTACGACCAAAAAGTAACAGTTTGGTGCGGTGTGTGCGCGAATATGATCATCGGACCGTATTTTTTCGAAGACGATGATGGAGCCACGACAACAGTCAATGGTGAGCGTTATCGAGCCATGATAACGGATTTTGTGATACCCATTATTCGCGAAAAAGACATGGATAACTTCTGGTTTCAACAGGACGGGGCTACATGCCATACAGCTCGACCAACAATCAATTTATTGCGACCATTTTTCCCCGGGCGATTGATATCGAAAAATGGTGATGTTGACTGGCCACCGAGATCACCAGATTTGACGCCACCAGACTTTTATTTGTGGGGTTATTTGAAATCCAAGGTATACGCTAATAAGCCAAAGACCTTAGCTCAACTGAAAGCCAACATTCGACGTGAAACAGCCGCCATATCATCCGAAACATTGGCCAAAGTCATGGAAAATGTCGAAAAAAGAGTGCATTTAGCTGTCAAAGCTAAAGGTGCCCATTTACGCGACCTAATTTTTAAATATTAGCTGAAACAAATCCCCTTGGACCAAAATAAATTATTTTTGAAATGAACAAAAAGCATTGTTTTTTTTTGTTCTTTTTTTTTAGAAACAAATGGGTCAACTTTAAATGGCCTACCCTGTATAAAAGAAAATCGACTTTATACCTAAATATAAGATTACGGAATTCTTCCAAGTGCACTGCCGTTATGGCTTTATATCAACTGCAATACGTTAAAGAAGGTTAATTAACTTAAATATGTTAAACTAATGATTTGAAGCATTTCGATATCGCTTGCCAAATATGTATATACAAGAAAATCGAATTTATACATAAATATAAGATAACGGAATTCTTCTACATGCACTGCCGTTATGCCGTTAACGCTTTATGTAGACTTCAGTGCGTTAAAGAAGGTTTAATAACTTAAATAAGTTAAACCAGTTAATAGAAGCATTTCGGTATCGATTGATTAATGCATATATACAAGAAAATCAACTTTATACCTAAATATAAGACTACGGAATTCTTCCAAATGTACTGTCGTTATGCCGCCATGGCTCTTTATCAACTTCAATACGTTAAAGAAGGTTAATTATTTTAAATATGTTAAACTAATGGTTTGAAGCATTTCGATATCGATTGCTAAATGTGCAAATACAAGAAAATCGACTTTATAACCAAATATAAAATTATAACATTACGGAACTCTTCTAAGTGCACTGCCGTTATACCGTTAAGGCTTTATGTAGACTTTAGTAAGCTAAAAAATGTTTATTAATTTAATATGTTAAACAAATGATTTGAAGCATTTCGATATCGATAGCTAAATATGTATATACAAGAAAATCGACTTTATACCTAAATAAAAGATTACGGAATTCTTCTACATCCACTGCCGTTATGCCAACTTCAGATCGTTAAAGAAGGCTTATTAACTTAAATATGTTAAACTAATGAGTTGAAGCATTTCGATATCGATTGCTAAATGTGTATATACAAGAAAATCGATTTTATACCTAAATAAAAGATTACGGAATTCACTCCAATATACTGCCGTTATGGCTTTATTTTAACTGCAGTAAGATAAAGAAGGTTAATTAACCTAAACATGCTAAACCTGTTATTTGAAGATTTTCGATATCGATTGCTAAATATGTAAATCCAAGAAAATCGACTACATACCTAAACATAAGATTACGGAATTCTTCTACATGCACTGCCGTTATGGCGCCATGGCCTTATGTTAACTTCAGGCGTTAAAGAAGCTTTATTAACTTAAATATGTTAAACTAATGAGCTGAAGCATTTCGATATCGATTGCTAAATGAGTATGTACAAGAAAATCGAATTCATACCTAAATATAAGATTACGTAATTTTTCTAAATGCTCTGCCGTTATGCCGTTATGGCTTTATATTAACTTCAGTTCGTTAAAGAAGGTTTATTAACTTAAATATGTTAAACCAGTTATTTGAAGCATTTCGATATCGACTGTTAAATGTGTTAATACAAGAAAATCGACTTTACACCTAAATATAAAATTATAACATTACGGAATTCTTCTAAATGCACTGCCGTTATACCGCTAAGGCTTTATGTAGACTTCAGTAAGCTAAAAAATGTTTATTAACTTAATATGTTAAACTAATGATTTGAAGCATTTCGATATCGATAGCTAAATGTGTATATAAAAGAAAATCGACTTTATACCTAAATATAAGATTACGGAATTCTTCCAAATGCACTGCCGTTATGGCTTTATATCAACTTCAATACGTTAAAGAAGGTTAATTAACTTAAATATGTTAAACTAATGATTTGAAGCATTTCGATATCGCTTGCCAAATATGTATATACAAGAAAATCGAATTCATACCTAAATATAAGACTACGGAATTCTTCCAAATGTACTGTCGTTATGCCGCCATGGCTCTTTATCAACTTCAATACGTTAAAGAAGGTTAATTAACTTAAATATGTTAAACTAATGATTTGAAGCATTTCGATATCGCTTGCCATATGTGTATATACACGAAAATCGAATTTATACCTAAATATAAGATAACGGAATTTTTCTAAATGCACTGCCGTTATGCCGTTAACACTTTATGTAGACTTCAGTGCGTTAAAGAAGGTTTAGTAACTTAAATATGTTAAACTAGTGATTTGAAGCATTTCGATATCGATTGCTAAATGTGTATATACAAGAAAATCGACTTAATACCTAACTATAAGATTACGGAATTCTTCCAAATGTACTGTCATTATGCCGCCATGGCTTTGTACCAACTTCAATACGTTAAAGAAGGTTAATTAACTTAAATAAGTTAAACTAATAATTTGAAGCATTTTGATATCGCTTGCTAAATGAGTATATACAGAAAAGTCGAATTTATACCTAAATATAAGATAACGGTATTCTTCTGAATGCAGTGCAGTTATACCGTTAATGCTTTATGTAGACTTCAGTGCGTTAAAGAAGGTTTATTAACTTAAATATGTTAAACTAATGATTTGAAGCATTTCGATATCGATTGCTAAATGCGTATATTGAACAAAATCGGCTTTATACCTAAATATAAGATTACGGAACTCTTCCAAAAGCACTGCCGTTATGCCGTTAAGGCTTTTGTAGACTTCAGTAAGATAAAGAGGATTAACTAACTTAAATCTGTTAAACTTATGATGTGAAGCATATCGATATCGATTGCTAAATGTGTATGTACAACAATATCGATTTTATACCTGAATAAAAGATAACGGAATTCTTCCAAATGTACTGTCGTTATGCCGCCATAGCTTTACTTCACCTTCAATACGTTAAAGGTGGTTAATTAACTGAAATATGTTAAACTAATGAAATGAAGCATTTCGATATCGATTGCTAAATATGTAAATGCAAGAAAATCGACTTTATACTTAATATAAGGTTACGGAATTCTTCTAAATGCACTGCACTTATACCGTTAAGGCTTTATGTAGACTTCAGTGTGTTAAAGAAGGTTTATTATAAATAACTTGAAAATGTAAAACTAATGATTTGAAGCATTTCGATATAGATTGCTAAATGTGTATATACAAGAAAATCGACTTTACATATACCTAAATATAAGATTACGGAATATTTCCAAATGTGCTGTCGTTATGCCGCCATGGCTTTATATCAACTTCAATACGTTAAAGAAGGTTAATTAACTTAAATATGTTAAACTAATGATTTAAAGCATTTCGATATCGATTGAGAAATGTGTATGTACAACAATATCGACTATATACCTGAATAAAGGATAACGGAATTCTTCTATATGTACTGCCGTTATGCCGTTAAGGCTTTTGTAGACTTCAGTATGAAAAAGAGGGTTAATTAACTTAAATATGTTAAACTAATGTTTTGAAGCATTTCGATACCTATTGCTAAATGAGTATATACCAGAAAATCGAATTTATACCTAAATATAAGATAACGGTATTCTTCTAAACGCACTGCCGTTAAGGCTTTATGTAGACTTCAGTAAGATAGAGGGGAATAATTAACTTAAATATGTTAAACTTATGATTTGAAGCATTTCTATATCGATTGCTAAATATGTAAATACAAGAAAATCGACTTTTTACCTTAATATAAGATTACGGAATTCTTCTAAATGCACTGCACTTATACCGTTAAGGCTTTATGTAGACTTCAGTGTGTTAAGGAAGGTTTATTATAAATAACTTGAAAATGTAAAACTAATGATTTGAAGCATTTCGATATCTATTGCTAAATGAGCATATACAAGAAAATCGATTTATACCTAAATATAAGGTTATGGAATTCTTCTAAATGCACTGCCGTTATGCCGCCATGGCTTCATGTCACCTTCGGTAGGTTAAAGAAGGTAATTTAACTTAAATATGTTAAACTAATGATTTGAAGCATTTCGATATGGATTGCTAAATGTGCTAGTACAAGAAACTTGACTTTATACCTAAACATAAGATAACAGAATTCTTCCAAATGCACTGCGGTTAAGCCGCCATGGCTTTATGTCAACTTCAGTTCGTTAAAGAAGATTTGTTAACTTAAATATATTAAACTAATGATTTGAAGCATTTCGATATCGATTGCTAAATGGGTATATTGAACAAAATCTACTATATACCTAAATATAAGATTACGGAACTCTTCCAAATGCACTGCCGTTATGCCGTTAAGGCTTTTGTAGACTTCAGTAAGATAAAGAGGACTAATTAACTTAAATCTGTTAAACTAATGATGTGAAGCATTTCGATATCGATTGCTAAATGTGTTTATACAAGAAAATCGACTTTATACCTAAATATAAGATAACGGAATTGTTTCAAATGTACTGTCGTTATGCCGCCATGGCTTTGTATCACCTTCAATACGTTAAAGAAGGTTTATTAACTTAAATATGTTAAACTAATGATATGAAGCATTTCGATATCGATTGCTAAATGAGTATATACAAGAAAATCGAATTCATACCTAAATATAAGATTACGTAATTCTTCTAAATGCACTGCCGTTATGCCGTTAAGGCTTTTGCAGACTTCAGTAAGAAAAAGAGGGTTAAGTAACTTAAATATGTTAAACTAATGATTTGAAGCATTTCGATATCGATTGCTAAATGTGTATGTACAACAAAATCGACTTTATACCTAAATATAAGATAACGGAATTCATATAAATATACTGCCGTTATGCCGTTATGGCTTTATGTAAACTTCAGTAAGATAAAGAAGGTTAATTAACTTAAATATGCTAAACCAGTTATTTGAATCATTTTGATATCGATTGCTAAATGTGTATGTACAAGAAAATCGACTTTATGCCTAAATATAAGACTACGGAATTCTTCCAAACGCACTGCCGTTATGCCGTTATGGCTTTATATTAACTTCAGTTCGTTAAAGAAGGTTGATTAACTTAAATATGTTAAACCAGTTATTTGAAGCATTTTGATATCGATTGCTTAATGCATATATACAAGAAAATCAACTTTATACCTAAATATAAGACTACGGAATTCTTCCAAATGTACTGTCGTTAAGCCGCCATGGCTCTTTATCAACTTCAATACGTTAAAGAAGGTTAATTAACTTAAATGTGTTAAACTAATGATTTGAAGCATTTCGATATCGTTGCTAAATGGTATATACAAAAAATCGAATTTTTACCTAAATATAAAAAACTTTCGGAATTCTCCAAAGCACTGCCGTTATCCGTAAGGCTTTATTAACTTCAGTGTAAAAAAGTTTATTAACTTAATATGTTAAACTTATTTG
>JAPZAG010000111.1:0-51244 GCA_027475135.1 Bactrocera correcta
TGCGAGAATTAGCTAATTTGAGGCAAGACTGTTAAAGATAGGTATAAATGCTTAAGCCTAAGCAAAGCCTAACAATATATACCTGTGATATATCAGAGAAATGTATGTGCGTAGCTCGCATAGCGCGAATATAACATATATATAATTTTTAAATCATTTAAACTGTCTGGCAAGGTTGAAGTTGCTTAAAGGGTTGGAATAAATTGAAAGGTTAAGCTCCTTAAAAAGTGTGTTTCTACTCAATCAAAGCTAGATTGATAGATAGTAAAATATAGTTTTAGTCTTATTACAATTTAGAATTCAACAAAGTTATAATATTAAAAAAAAGAAATAAAAAGTTTAAGCATTAACACCGTTAATTCAAAATCCTTAAATGTCACTAACCTCGCAATATTAAAGAATTTAATGTCAATCTCCTCTATATGTACCTGTATATACTTATATACTTTTTTTGGTTTGGTTTGCCTTGCTAAAATTCATTTTATGGCTTCTGCATTTGTAAATAATCCGCTCTGCTAAGCTGCCCACCACATAGACACGCACGTACAAGCGTGCACTTGAAGTGCGGCTGTCAGCCGCTTACAGTTGAACGCACACACATATAACACAGACACACATACACACAGAAATTTGAGTGCTCTGCGTCTGCTGAAGAAATATCTTTTGAAAATGAGTGATTTCGTTATAAAAATTTTCATTTCCTTTTTAAGGTTGCGTCTAAAATTGAGTTTTAGACACCCACCTACGCGCCAAACACACACACGCGTGACTGTCTATACAGCAACATATATACAGACATATTTGTACCCACGCGCGTGAATCTAAAATGTTGAAAAATATTTCTTGTGGAAAAGTAGGACTCACACAAACACCAATATGGTTTGTATGTATTACTTTGAATAACGGTATTTTATGTGTCATATAAAAATGTATTTGTATTTGTGCTTATTTTCACTTCTATATGTCATCGCAATTATGTCAGGTGATACCATAAATCATAAGAATACATAAAGTGGCGTGTAAAAATATCAAAATTATATAATATGTGTGAGGAATAGGTTATTCTACATGTATTCTTTGGCACGCAGGTTTTTATGTGGACTTTTGTTATGGTCATTATTTGGTAGTATTTTGCGTGTGATGGAGTTTTGTCATCGAAAGCAAGAGCAGGATTTAAAGTTCTCCATTAATCGATTAATCGATAAATAAATTTCTAGTAATCGATTAATCGATGAATTTTTTACTTAACTTCCTATTAATCGATAAATCACTTTCTTGTAATGCATTAGTCGATGAAGTTTTTACTCAATATGTCTACAACCTTTATTTTATTTTAAAATTTTTCCATTAATCGATTAATCGATAAATAACTTTCTAGTAATCGATTAGTCGATGAATTTTTTACTATATATTAATTTAAAAATTTTCCTTTAATCGATAAATCACTTTCTAGTAATCCATTAGACGATTATTTTTTTACTTAAAATATCTATAACCTTTATATCAATTTAAAAATTTTCCATTTATCGATTAATCGATTAATTTATTTCTAGTAATCGATTAGCCGATGAATTTTTTGCTATATATTAATTTGAAAATTTTCCATAAATCGATAAATAACTTTGTAGTAATCGATTAGTCAATGACTTCTTTACTTAATTTTTCTATAACCTATAGATTAATTTAAAAATTTTCCATTAATCGATAAATCACTTTCAGTAATGCATTAGTCGATTATTTTTTTACTCAATATGTCTATAAATTTTATATTATTTTAAAATTTTTCCATTCATCGATTAATCGATAAATTACTTTCTAGTAATCGATTAGTCGATAATTTTTTACACAATATGTTTTTCTAACCTATAGATAAATTTAAAATTATTCCATTAAACGATAAATCACTTTCAAGTAATCGATTATTCGATGAGTTTTTTTACTCAATATGTTTCTATAACTTATAAGTTGGTATCTCTAAACCTAATTATTTTTTCGCAATTACATTTTTTTTTTTTTTGCTTTTCTCTCTAAATAAATATCTCAACAACTCAAATCTACTTAATTTAATTTTCACAGCTATTCTACCATAGTGGACCTTCCTTTAATTGTTTTATTAATAAAAAAATTTGATATTGTTACTCTTTTCATTTATTCAGCAATCTTTTAACGATATTTTTGGTGTAGATGCTATCAAAAGAAGGACCGTGGTATTCGTCCAAATGGCTGCTGAGTTCTATGGAGAGTCTTTGTTAAACATTCTAAGTCGGGTTTTGAAACCCAGATCTACCAAAAGTATTATTTCTAATAACCGAACATATAAATTAATTGAAAATCAGACTAATCAGTTTAATCATAGTTCTTCCTTCACCCATTTGGAACCAGAAAAACATTTCCCCAAGTACAGTAACTTCAACCATTCACTTTGTTACACACACTCTCTCTCGCTCCATCTTCACTTTCTCATTTCTAACACTCCCTAAAACTTGTCGACGGCAAAAATGCGCTAGGTCATTGAGCCAATCCTTTTTGTCATTTCTCTTGACCGTTTTGCAATTTCCTCCGCTCACTGCTTTAAAGGTCGAAGGTCTGCACCGACGGCCCTGCTGTGTGCGCGCCAAGGCGGGTCAAAAGCATTTCAGCGGTAACTGACAACGGGCGATTGCGGCTTGTCGCTTGTTGCTGCTGCCATTTTTTCAGCGCATTTTTTCTACTTGTTGGAATAGTATAATTTTATTTGGTCACAGCATATACTGGCTGGCTTAGCCAGCTACCGAGCAGTGTTCTACGTTTGTGCACAGCAATGGCGCGTTTCTACCAAACCAGCTATGTGGTCTACTAAGCTGTTAGTTCTCGCTTGTCTCTCGTTTTGTCGTTTTTCGTGTCATAGTTGTAGTTGTTGTGGGCTTTACTAACTGGCTTTTTAAGGACTGTGGATTTTTATTAATGTGCGCCGTCGCGTTTATTTGCGTTTATTTAATGTTAGCTGTTCGGTTGACCAGACATACACACACCCAACTAGTGCTGTCTGTTAGCTGTAGATGACTACAAACACTATATTTGCAAATAAATAAGGCGTCTGTCTGCAGTTAAGCGAAATTCATCGCCATACTTATCGCATTGTTTGCCAAAAGGGCGTGTTTAATGGTCTATATTATGATTTGCACATTTGTACAAACAATAATGTTTCGATATTCATATGTACATACGCAAATGTGTTGTTGTAAATGTATTAATGGTTCAGTTATTTGCTTCATTTTAATAATATTAACACATTAGCACCGCTGGTTGTCATACGCCACTTTATTGCCGCTTAATTTTCTATAATTGTGAGAAGTGGAAAATTTGTAGAAAGAAATTGCTCAAGCCATACAAACTGGCTATTCTGAGTGCTTGGAAGTTTCGTTTGGGCATACTACTGATCAAAGCCTGACAGATTTCTTTAGGTACCAAGGTTTTTGTATGCACTCCTATAACTGGTTTTTGTTAGAGAAAGATTGACTCGCCAAATTTTTTCTTTAGTTCTCCCCATAGGTTTTCTATTGGATTTAAATCCGAAGATTGGCTTGGCCACTTCAAAACGTTAACATTATTGTCCTCAAAATAATTCTTAACCAATTTGGAGGTATGTTTTGGGTCATTATCTTGCTGATATACCCAACGTAATGGTAAGTTTTCTTCAGCATAGGGTATCATGACATTTTCAAGTATTTCCTTGTACTCCGACGCTGTCATTTTGTTAGTTGTTCGGTATATAGAACCTACTCCATACCAAAAAAAAAAATATCCCCACACTCTGACGTTTCTACCTCCATGCTTCACAGTTGATCTTGTGAATCGAACGTGAAACTCCTTTCCTTTTGGACGACGCACTTTTCTCTCACAATCGTTTCGAAACAAATTCGTTTTTTTGTGGCCTTCCACGAGTCACTCTACTAGAGTTTCGCTCTAAAGCATTTTTAACAAAATTATGAGACCTTTCCACTAATTTCCCAATTCCCCGAAGTTATTTCCCTTGCTTTCTGAGGTTTGAAACCAGACGGGCTTCTAAAACAGTGCAATGTGACTTCCGACCCATCTGATCAAAAAATAATTTAATTTATCTGCAGCATTTTGAGTTTTAATGAAAGAAAACTTAACAATCCAGATAAACAAAAAAACAAAAAAACTTGAAAAATTGTATAAAATTAACTTTGTTTTCACAAAAAGCTAAGTTCACTTATGTGTAACTATTATATTGAGCAAGTTTTTTTTCTGAGTATTCACCCAAAACTTAAATACGCATTTACTCGGGGATTCAGATGCTTCATTCTCTTAGAAAGGGCGATGCCATATTATCTTAATTAAACTTACGGCATAATTTGTCTCAAAGAGACCCTAAAAAGTTTTTTAAACTATTGAGAGTACTAAGTTTTATAGTGTAACTATTATTTTGAGCAGGTGTGTATATTGAGTATAATTAGAAGTATCCAATTTAGGTGAAATGCGTGAGATTTTTCATTTATTTTCAAAGTAGTTTTATAAAGTCACTCTCATAGCAACACATGACCTTATTGACAAAAATTGTTATTATCGATCTACACAAGGTTCGCTTGAAACAAATACTTCACCAGCAAAATTATTCGCTATAGATAGGAACAGGTAGTAATCACTTTGTGCCGGATTCGGACTATAATTTAAAGGCCATTGGGTTCATGTTTCCAAATAGGGATCTCATAGCTTAGCTAGCACTCAGTATTATATTGGCGTGGGCACAATATATCGACGGTCGCGGTACAATCCTCGTGTATCTATCTATAAGGTAAATGCAGAAGAACATCCCAACCAAGCATGCTAGCGAGCTAACATCGATTTGTGTGATCCGTCGTTGTCCTAATGAAACATAATTATTTTACTAGTAGTCAAAGCTACTGGACAATGGCTTACTTTAGAAGAACAATCGGCTTTTCAGAGCGTGGCTCTTACAGTAGCAGGATCATAAACCTTATTTACATGTTTAGCCTCCTTCTTTTTTCTGAACAAAATTTTTTATTTTTCTAACGCCACAACTATGGCAACGATTTTTCCAGTCGTCCAAACACTTTTCAGCCTTCAGTCTTCAGCTCCTTCTGTGAATTTTATTTTATTTCTTCGATCGACTCAGAACGGGTTCCCTTCCGATTGTTGACTTATTTGCATGAAAAACTCATAAACACATGTCTCATCGGTAGTTAGAATGCGCTCCATGAATTTGGGATTGGTATTCATATTCGTTTTAACTTTTCCTTCATCCCAGATCTCGAACAGAAACCGTAACTTTTTAACATCGCATAATATATTCATGTATGGATATACAAATATACTTCTTACTCTTAACTATGTAAATATGAGCAGATGCAGCCAGCACATGCTGTAATAGCTACCCTATGAGTCTCAATAAGGTTATTCTCTTGTTTTTGTACTCTATGCAGTTATTGTGTCGCAGCAACTCAATTTGTACACGCCCACGCCCACTTCATCTATGCCTAACGTTGAAACTGAAATTTATTACCCGAAATTGTCGTCGTCGTGTCGCGGGTTGTTTGCACTTTGTTTTGTTTGGCCCGACCGAAATTGGAATTAGGAAATCCACACTTGTCGCGGTGTGTAAATAAACACACGCACACAAACGCGCGCACAACATCACAGCATGTTTACAACCGCACAAACACACGCGAATGTGCAACGCTTTGTAGTGCGAAGCATCGATGAGAGATCGCTGTCGTTACAATTTCATTCCGTTGCACTTAGCTTAGCCGAGCTTAGCGCAGCTCTCAGCATGGATAGCGCCACTACTAGCGGCCTAACATTACCATTACGTGCAGCTTTGTTTCAGCAAGCTGGTGCGCCTAAAAGTATGCCTAACTACATACACTTACATGCATTTGTTTGTGTGTGTGTGTGTATGTGTGGGTGTGACTACAGTGAGCTTAACGCAATCCTCCGCGCTGTTTGTATAGGCAACATTCGCAATATCCGCTTGCCTGATTGCCCCAACTACCATCATCAGCGACAGCGCTGTTGTTATTTGCCCGTCAATAGCGCACGAACATGTGTTTTGTGCCGGTTTTTTCTAATTTATGACATTTCGAAGGCGCAGAACTGACAAATCGCACACAAACACACTTACAAAGCCCCCCACACACACACATACATACACATAGTATGTAAACAAGGAGGGTAACAATCGTTCGACAATAGTTCGTAGGTGTGGCAGCATGTAGTTGCTATTGATGCGAGGCTGCCTGCCAATAGCGCAGAAGAACCAGATGAAAAACAATCAAAGAACGCGCTAGCAACAATCACACACCCAGCCACACACACACACACATATGTGTGCTTATGCAAAGCGCTCTGTTAAGTACACAATGGAATTTCAAAAGCGCACAATAGCTCGGCACAAGGGGCAAGTGCAAACACAAATTGAATAGTTGTTGTTGTTGTTGTTGTTGTTGTAGATGTGAGCGGTTAATGCCAAACGCCAAATGCTGGGAATTTGATTACAAATTTATGCCATAAAAAAGCGGAACTGTATACATGTGTACTCGTTACACTTCAATTGTTTTTGTGGATGTTGTTTATTAGGGTGGTGTTGGCCCCCAGCGGTGCAGTATGGCATATGGTTGTAGTTGTATATGTAAGTTAGCATCTTGCAACAAATTGGGTATCACAGTGTTTTGAATTTGAAGACATTTTGTTTTTAGATATAAATGTAGAAATAATAAGGGTTTCACAGAGTTGCTCAGGGACTAAGGATCACATTAGTTTCAAAGATTCAACGGATAGGAATCTCAGCAGGGGTTGCTGGTTTATAGCATATGTCTACTGTAGTACAAACTAATTTAGTACATTAAGACTATAGCTGAGAAATCAGTTTTTGCCTTTCGCTCAGCCGGCTGCTCTATTAACGCTAGGCTCGGTTAACGATAGCCTCGATTAGCGATTCACGATAGCCTTGTTTAACAATCACTTGTTATATTTGCTGGTGTTTTTAATTTTGTATATTTTCTGCTGATTATAATTCATCAGCTGATTGCATTTTATCAAAGCCTACAACCAAATTCACAGCCTAGACAACAATCGACACAGTTAAGCCAAATTTATCGTATGGATAACAACCAGCAGAGTTGCATTTCTATTTCAGCTCGATTTCAATTCGATTAAAAATTAATATATTGAATTCAGAATTAATTAATTGGCATAAGAATTAATTTAGTAAAATAAGATTTTTTTTGGTAAAACGATCTCAACTAGAGCTTTAATCGAACAAAAGCCGATGATTTGATAAATTAACTGCTGAGCGAAAAGGTTATTAGACCAATCTGATATTTAATTAAGACCACAAAGGACATGATTTACAAGCAGAAATACTTTTCAAACAAGCTTATCGATAGAAAGCAGAGCCTGATTTGAATCTGCTGATCAGCGTCTCATTGAAATAAAAAATATATCGAGGATGAAGCAAAAATAATAATTTTAGAACTCTAGGCATCATGTTATTCAGAAATCCAAGCAAATTGGAGAAATTACGGTTCAAGTAGTTCAGTTTAGAGAGAACTTAGATAAAATATACATACATTGTGATAAAAAGGCACCCAGAAATTGAAAATAAATTCCGAGTGAATGATATTTCGAAAGGATAAGTTGGTGGGACTGCCTTTAATTGCTATGCCAAATATGAGCTCGATCTGGCAACCAGTCTATTTACAGTAGCTGCTTAAATGGGTACACCACAGTAGTGCGTTGCGATTTTTAAAAGGGTTAAAAATATCGCGCAAAGAATTTGTCTATTTTTTGTATTTTTAACCAAATTTCTTTGGCGGAATCATTCCGAATGTTAGAAAAGGCTTACGGTGATTCAGTTTAATCAAAAAAGCAAGTCTACGTGTGGTATAAAGCCTTCAAATATGATCGACAGATCGTTGAGGACATGCCTCGTTCTGGACGACCTTCGACCTCTTCAACTGTTGAAAATATTAAAAATGTGAAGAATATGGTGCTTGAAAATCGTTAGGTAAGTAGGTTAGTGTTAGAGAGATGGCAAGAGAGCTCCACATCTCTCGCAAGTCCGCTCGAGTGATTTTGGGTATGAAACGCGTTCTTGCTCGACTCGTCTCGATAAAGCTGATTTTTTTTTTCAAAATGAGTGCTTTAAATAGATCTCTTTGGTCATGCTTGATCGTGCAAATACAGATCCCACATTCATGGAGAGCATTATAACTGCCGATCAAACATGTGTTTATGAGTTTGACATGCAAACAGGTCAGTAATCAACGGAATGGAACTCAATTTCAGTCGTTCGAAGAGATAAAGATAAAACAGTTCCATAAAGAATCGTCAGTTTGTGTGGCAGCTATATGATATAGTGGTTCAGTTTGAAAATTTTGTAGTAGCTTATAGCCTTGTCTTGAAAAATAATCCATGAGAAATTTCGTGAAAATATCTTGTCAAAAAAAGTTGTATATACAGGGACTAGGTTTTGATGTACTATATGTGACTCTAGTCAACGGAAAGGGGGCTTAGGTGTCAAAAAATCAATTTTCACTTTTTAGTTGATTCGGATGGAAGATGAGATGCTTTTTCACGTGATAGAATCCAAAAAGTCATAACTTGTTTGAAAGTTCCCTAAAAATGTAGAGAAGGCCTCTGGAAAAGAGAACAATTAATGAGATAACGAGAAACTGACGAAACGAGTAGTTTATTTTTAACAGCTGTTTCCCAGAAAACTAGTTTTCGCACGTTAGCTCCCTTTTCGTAGACCAGGTCACATGGCATACTTATCCATAGTGGTCCAATATCAACATCTAACAGCGCTGTGCGAGCAAAATAATTTGATTTTAGTTTTTTTGGAAGAATTTGTAAATTTCCTAGAACAACTTTCCTTCATAAATAACTCCCAAAACTTTCAATTAATGTAAAAAAAAAGAAAAACGTTACTTGAAAAATTTTATCAGAAACTTGTACTTGTATACATACTTAGTGCATATCGTATATTGTACTACATGTATTCGTTCGTATGTTATTTGTCATATTCGAACGCCTGTTATCATTGTTCTGTGGCGGCTGTTATTGGCACTGTCGATTGCAGTTATGACAATGTGCTATTCAAGCCGCTGCTATGTAGCTGTTATTGTCTGTGCTTACGAGTATTGTTTAGCTTTGAGAACGGAGCTGTGTACATACCATATATTTGCTGCTATGTTGTTGTGGCGGAGGATATGCGGATTGTGAGGAAGCAAGGCAGCGAGGAAGCGCTGCTGATCGCATTGTTGAAGTCGTCAAATCGCGAAAATGTTTATTTACATGTTTACCGTTAGGAAATGAAAGCATCCTACGCTGGCTGCATGAACACCCATAACACACACAACAACATTCGTATCTTTACATATGCTTATATGTATATGTATATAGTTGGAAGGGTATAGGTATGCGGCATGCGTGTATGTGCGCTTGGAACGTGCTGTTGGGGGGCAAGTGCGTGTCTGGCGGCGCATGTGCTGCACTGCAAGTGTATACAAAATATAAACGTCCGCTTGTGTGTGCGTTAGCGTGTGCGCTGCGACTACATGTGTGCACGAACACTTCCGGTGTAGAAGGATAATAAACACATGACACCCCCAGCAACGAACATTTAATGCCAAGACAAGCGAATAGACAAACAACAGACACTGAAAAAGTGACGGGTGAAACGTAAACGCGCACACTTACGAAAATACACACACACACACGCTTACAGAGGCAATGCAATGTTGACGGCTGAAAGAGGTAAGGAGCTTGGTGGCGGCCCTTTAGGTGCCAGATAATGTTTAGGCTGCGGTCATGCTTGTGTGTGTGTGTATGTGGTTGCAAGTAACTTATAAATAATACGCGCATAAAAAACATATAAAATCGAGCAGCCGTGGGAAGAGCAACAACTGGCAGCGTGCTCCTGCTGCTTTAGCTGCTACTAAATGCTAGCGCGAGTGCTGCTGGGGTGCTGATAGTTTTGTACGTCGCTGACATGTGCCAACGCAACAGAAAGTACAACAACAATAGATGTAATACAACAAAAGCAGAGCAGTACAAATAAACTGGCGTTTAATAATAACAAACAGCCGAACGTTTATGCCGAATAGGAAATACTAATAAAAAGAGAGGCGTCAACTTGAGAAGACAAATAGAAAAAAATAATAAATAAAAGACAAGAAAGCAATTTCAAAAAAAAAGAAACAAAAGACAACAACAAGAAAAAACGTGAAATACGCTATACTACCCGTAACTACCTACATATGGCTACCTAAAATGCAACCTAACATAACTCAGTTTACATAAGTTTACAGGCGAAGGAAAAACGATTTAACAGAAAACAATCATATTAAAACAAAATCTGAGTTTCGGTTATACAATTCTTATATATTGGTTATATAGTGGTTATTTAGTGGTTATACATACATATACGAGTTCGGAAGCTGAAAATTGTATGTAATATGATACCAATCATATTAAAACCAAATCTGAGTTTCGGTTATAAAATTCTTATATATTGGTTATTTAGTGGTTATATAGTGGTTATATAGTGGTTATAAATTGGTTATTTAGTGGTTACATATTGGTTATACCTAAGAGCGGAAGCTGAAAATTGTATGTAATATGATATATTGAGTCATAAGCAATAAAAACTCAATTTCCATTTTTTTGGTTTGCATTTTAGGTGACTACACATAAAAAAGTTCCCTATACAAGACCTTCATTGGTCAGTTTGTATTTGTTTGGAGACTGTAGTGCTGATATCCTGCCAAATACAAAAGTTTTCCATACAAAGACTTCATTTTGCAGACTCAGTTTGTATGGCAGCTACAATTCCTTCCTTTTTGCCTTGGGCAAAAATCCAAGCTTATGAAAGGACTTGAGTTTGATCGATCTGTTTGAATGGTAACTACATACTTATATCCAATAGTGAACCGGTATCAGGAGTTCCGATAAATTAGCAGCTCCTCATGGAGAAAAGAAGGTGTGCAACATTTCAGTTCGATACAAAAAGCTTTGCAGGCAGCTGAATATGGAGTGTCAGTGATTTTTACTGATGTAAATATACATACATACATTTATAATCGTGGTAGTATGCATCCATGGCATATTTCAAATTGATGAAGCAGCCAAGTAAAGCAAGAAAAAAATTATATTTGAAATAACAAAGCACAATCAACTATAAATAATAGTAACAAACTGCTGCACGCCAGCGCCACTGCCCAACGGAAACTGGATACTTACGGTCTTCCAAACAGACAACTAGGCCTTGCCTACTGCCATACTACATGCACGTCTATATACATACATAGCTATCTACGAAATATATACATATACACGACATGTAAATGTATGTGCCTTGGAGAGCCCACTGATGCGTTATGCAACACAATGTGGCAGTCAAGTGATGGACACAAGTGATGATTATTGCATGAAGCAGGTGGAAAATTGAATTTTTTCTATGTGATTGCGCATTGGGCAGAA
This sequence comes from Bactrocera correcta, assembly GCA_027475135.1. Classification (NCBI taxonomy): domain Eukaryota; kingdom Metazoa; phylum Arthropoda; class Insecta; order Diptera; family Tephritidae; genus Bactrocera; species Bactrocera correcta. Next base: position 11,506 of record JAPZAG010000111.1, read on the forward strand.
AAATAGGTGAAATAGTTGAAGGCGAAACGCCGAGCAACAGCAGCTGATGCATTGGCAAAAAACGTTCTTGGAAGTTAGTAATTCTAAACTCTCCGCCCGGCCAGTCTACATACAGTTGCACGTGCAGACAATGAAGCTTACAAATTGCTGGTCATTGTTAGTGGCGCTGCTAGTTGTGCGAGTTACGTTTGACAGCTCAGATTGGACAGTTTGATTGGGTAGGCGCTAACGTCGAGTTGGCTCAACCCACAAGTTCCACCTATTGTGTGGCTGTGTGTGTGTGTTTTCGTTCGAATTTAAATGAGTAGGAAATTTGCAAGCTGCTCTATTTTTGTATTGCATTTCCTTTGCCACTTGCTGCGGCGAGAATTATAATTTAAAGCCTGGATAATTTTCTATAAGCCTGCAAATGAATGCTGGGAAATAATGTGCCAAGGAAATGGGCGTCAATTAGAAAACTTAATTTTGTTCTTACTTCGAAATGTCATACAGTTGAGTTGAATCGATAGTTTGTTTGGAAATTTACTTTTTTAAGTTACATACTTCAATAAGAGTCTAAGGAAATTATCAAGGATTAATATTTAGTATCCCCTACCCGATCTACATTATATGACATCAAGTTAAAATTTATTTATTGAATAAAATTTATTGATGAAAGTATCAATAGATCTGTGAAGTACAAGCCTGGGATTCTGGGAGTCTTCTGGCATAAAATCTAGATATACCGCAGTTGCATCGAAGTTATGGGAGCAGAGTTTTATTCGATGAAGTACTAAATATGTGGAAGATGGGAAATGATCTTCTCAAGGAGATTTCCAAACACCTTTTGCGTGTCATTGGTCACTAAAATTGGTTTGTTGGTTATTAATAAGGTAGCACGGATTTTTTGCTTCATAAACTAAAAATTTTGAGTATACTTATATAGAAAAATATTATTCAAATCACTCTAATTTTTAGTTGTATGACACTTGACTTTTCTTAAATGAATTTCTTTTTGCTTAATTTTCCTACAGGGCATTGATAGAATTTCTAGTTTTTAATGTATAAATGATAAAATTATTGAACAAATTTTAAGTTATATAAGATTTCACTTTTGTCAAAATAAATTTTTTTGCTTAATTTTTCTTACAGGGCATTTATAGAATTTATAATTTTATATCCTAACCGGTAAATGTATAAATGATTCAGTTATTAAACGAATTTTGAGTTGTTTTGTTAAATTAAAAATTTTTTGCTTAATTTTTCCTACAGGGCATTTATAGAATTTCTAATTTTTATATTCTGAAAAGGGTATATTAATAAATGATTAAATTATGAAACAATTTTTGAGTAGTATAGCATTTGACTGTTGCTAAATTAAAAATTTTTTGCTTAATTTTTCCTACAGGGCATTTATATAATTTCTAATTTTTATATTCTGAACAGGGTATATTAATGAATGATTAAATTATGATACAAATTTTGAGTAGTATAACATGTGACTGTTGCTGAATTAAAAATTTTTTACTTAATTTTTCCTACAGGGCATTTATAGAATTTCTAATTTTTATATTCTGAACCGGGTATATTTATATTTGATTAAATTATGAAACAAATTTTGAGTGGTATAACATTTGTCTGCTGCTGAATTAAAAAATTTTTGCTTAATTTTTCCTACAGTTCATTTATAGAATTTGCAACTTTTATATCCTGAACAGGGTATATAAATGTTCAGATTGGTTTACTATAACATATACCTAGCTACGATACAAACTGATCAATCAAAATCAAGTTCTGGTATGGAAAACTTTTTTCTTTGGCTCGACTTCTTCACGAAATTTGGCACAGATTATCGGCCAAGACAACGTTATAATGTCCGAACACACTTTTCAGATCGAAAGACTGTAGCACATAGCCGTCATCCAAACTAAAGTACAAAGTCAAGATAAATATTTTTTATACCCTTTTCAAAAGAAATAGGCCAGCTTTGCTGCGGCCGACATATGTATATTTTTGTTTTTGTTTTCAATATTAGTTAACCAAATATTATCTAACAACTCGCAATGAAAACATAACCCATCAATAACACATGAAGCCGTTAAAGCGGTTATGTCGCTACAAATTATACCCTTAATGTCATAAACAACTTGAAAACAAGAAAATTCAAACGAAATTAAATCGTGAATAACTCATAATTAAAGAAAAGTAGTAATTTGAAAATTTAATATTAAATAAACAACAACAACAAATAAATATGAGAGACTCTACTCGCTTATTATACAACAAATTGGAAATTCTCACTGAATTTGTTATATCGTCTGTTGAAAGCGCCAGCGAGTGAGGCAAAGCAAAGAAGTACAAGCAACTTGAGCGCCCAAATGTAACTCATAAATAATTTATGAATGTACACATGTGAAAAAATGCAATCCAAACGATTGGTTGCCATCAAAGCAACGTTGAAGCGGAGTCGGACAAATGTAGGCGCTTTCCGAGGGATTACTTAGCGTGAGTTGCAAGGGAGGACTCAGTAAGTGGCAAGGCGTTGGGCGCGCCAGACGCACGGCTGCCGCAAGGAGCCAGTATCCGTTGAGGGCACATGCCTGCTGGTGGCGCAGAAACACGCCGGGACAGCTGCAACACAACAACTGGCAGCAATTTGTTGTAGCCGCGTCCTGCCGGCCCAACCAACCGCCAAGCTTTATGAGTCTGGCCGCCGCGCAAAACTTTTATTACACTTTGTTGTGGCACTAATGGCATTGCCTGGGAATACTAACATTTCAGGCGCCGCAAAAGTTGTAAAACAAAAAACGCACAAGGCGAAATGGAAGTGAGTAGCGTGTGTGTGTGTGTGCGTGTGTGTGTGTGTGACAAGTAGAAGAAAGTAGTAATGCGATCGGTTGTGTGTGATTGGCAGAAAGCGATTATTGCAATTAAACTCATTAAAGCGGTACAAACAAAGCGTAATTGATATTGATATTTTTCGTCAGCGTGTGCGTGTGTCGGTTTCCATGTGTTTGTGTAACAAATTTTTCTGTCTCTATGTATGTATGTGTGCGTTTATCGAAACACGTTTGTGTTCTAGTAAATTGCTTTTTGTTATGTGTTAGTCACGCTTCATAAAGCTAGAATAACGCTAAACTGTGAAAAGCTTGTCGAGCTTGTCTCAAGCTTATATGTATCTGCCATAGTCTATATAAATACGTGTCTATTATTTCGATTACTATTGCACACATTGGTCTGTTATTTGCTTCAATGTATGTAAATTTACTTCTTGCCACGAAAAGTTGGTAAAGTTTCATAGCTCACGTACGCAGTCATTCGCATGCTCTGTCAGTTTTTTCTTGCTGTCTGTCGGGTCTGCAGAAAACGGCATAAAATATTCAATACTTTTTTATTGTTTATCGATCGCTGGGCTACACAAGACATGCGCCAAGCAATTTGTTGTTGCTTTTATGTTACACAGAATTTCATATTTTTGTATTTGTAGTCGACAAATATATTAATTTAAAGCAAAACTTTTTTGGACTAAAATAGAACTAGTACCAAAAGAACCACAACTGTACCAATTGCGGTTTTAATGAGCTTCTTTTAATAGAAATTTTTTGTTTTTGTTGTCGAAAAGTAATATCTTTAAACCAAAATTTTGGACAGAAATCGAACTAGTACCAAAAGGACCATATGTGTACCAAGTTTTTGAAAAAACCCAAAATTTCCCGGTTTTTATTGAGCTACTTTTTTAAAAGCAATTTTTTGTATTTGGTCGCAAATGTACTAGTTTAAACTAAAATTTTGGACTTAAACCGAACTAGTACCAAAAGGACCATCTGAACCAATTGCGGTTTTTAATGAGCTATTTTTAAAAGCAATTTTTTTGTTTTTGTTGTCGAAATATATATTAATTTAAACCAAAATTTGTGGACAGAAATCGAACTAGTACCAAAAGGACCATATTAGTGCCAATTGCAATTTTTAATGAGCTATTTTTAATAGCAATTTTTTGTATTTGTAGTCGACAAATACATTAGCTTAAGTCACAATTTTTGGACTAAAATCGAACTAGTACCAAAAGGACCACATCTGTAACAATTGCGGTTTTAATGAGTTATTTTAATAGTTACTTTTAGAGTAAAGTGCTTCCAATCGTACTGCCCTATATTACTTTATCTTGAAATTTTAATACATTTAGCTGCAACATATGGCATATTATTTGAAAATTTTAAGCTTATTTTAAGTTCAAATTAGAACCATTTTAAATTTTACTTTTTAATTTTCATTTTTTTTCTCACCAAAATGAGTGCTTTCGATTCATAATTTCTTTATTTCTTTCGGACTAGTACAAAATCGGTACATTTCTGGCCGAAATATGGCAGTTGATTGGACGAAAAAATGTTCAGCGGATTAGTTCAAATTGCGACTAGTATTAAACTAGTCATAAAATAGTTCAAACTCAGTCTGCTTCACTGCTTGTTGTACTATTTACACAAACATATAAATTTATGAAGGGCCTGTGCTGCCATAACGTCCTTGGCGCTTTCGCTATTGCTAAGTGTCCGACCCTTCGTCTCACTCCTTGTTTTTGTTACACCATTTTAGCTATGCATTTTTTATATGATTTTCTTGCGATAGACAGCGGTTTTTGTGAGAATAGAATAATACTTATATTACTTTTATTGTTTATATTCGATTTTGCTGTTTGTTCACATTAAATATGTAACTGAAAGTCGAGACGAATGGAGTGGCGTTATCGATTACTGTTAACTTATATTAGATATATTTATGATATATTTATAATATGCATAGAAATATTCATGTTTGCTTATTCAAAGTATACATTTGCCACAATTGAGGGATGTGACCAACCCCTTCAACGGGGAGGATCTGAATCGCCCATTGTAATATTTAATATTTTTACTAATTTTAGAAATATAGCATTTTTTGTGTTTTTTCGTGTCTTTGAGATATTTTTGGTATTATTTCAGAAGTTTCAGTTATTCGTACAAATAAAATAGCTTCGATATTATTTTTTATTTATTATTATTATAAAATATTTCTGGTGCACTGGAGATATACGACTCCAACGACATCTATTGACAAAATATGAAAAGACTTTCTCGACTACCCAATATTATATGAAATATTGCTGCACATTTCGTTCAATTTTCGTTTCATAAAATGTATAAGTTCGCAGTATAAAGTAGCTTACCTGAAAGTAAAGAAAAAATTATGCAATTAGATATTTTATAATCAATAATAATTATATTTATAATATAATATATAATATATACATATGTATATATATAATAATAATTTTATCTGGTATATAATCCGGACAAATTTGACTCTAATTCATTGATTTGAAGTACAAGCTAACCGAATCGTTCCACATATGGATTGGTACAATTTTTTTTATGCTTCATATGTCAATGAGGTTTTTGTGGATCGACTCAATTCGTTTGGGTTAATGTTTGGGTAATGCTTTGGTTAAAAATTTGCTTAATTTTTCTTTTTTTGGCTAATATTATGGGTATAAAGCGTATCAATGTTAGACTCATACCAAAATAGCTGATTCTTTTGCAAAAACAACGTCGAGTAGGGGGTTGCAAAAGGGCAGCTTGACAATGTAGCTAAGCACTCTGCATTCATCAAACGCATTATTACACGTGATGAGACATGGGTTTATGAATATTACGTCGAAACTGTGCAAAAATCTAGCCAATCGTGCTCCAAAAGTAAGCCGAAACCAAGAATTTTTTCTGCAGGGTCAAATGATCAATAAGAAATACTACTTGGCCGTCGTAAATGACTGGATTTGTGGGTAGAAAATTCATGAATTTTCACCATGCACCTTATTTGGGTGTCAGATCACGAAGGTATAGCCGGTGCCCACACCATAAGGGAGTTGCTCCGCATGGATGAAGCGGTGGGTAGGGAGAAGCATTGGCAATAATTCCTGGGCAAGCGCAATGCCGAGTTGCTAATATGTGATTAGAACCTTAAAAGGTTTAAATATGCAATCAATTGTAAGCTCAAGAAGTACTTATATATTATAAATTCTTGTGCGAATTGCCGGTTCTGCGAATTGGAGTCTGAAACTCCAGCACACCTACTAACTGACTACACAATAGTCTGTAGGCGTAGAATAGAGGCTCTTGGATCCATATTTCCAAACATATCGCCTCAATAGCACCTAGCAGTATATTGGAATTTACAAATATGCTGGGCCTAGCTGTGTTGTTGTGATTTAGGAAAGGGCACACTAAGGTCGCTGTGAAATTCTCATTTACTTTGTTAATCTACATCTAGCATGGTTGCGATTGACTTTTTGACTAAACGCGAAAGATGAGTCATCGCTTAGCCACCGTATTCATCATATTTGTCTCTTTGTGATTTTTTTTCTGTTTTTTTCTGAAAAATCCGATTTTCTTTAGGAAACTCGTCGTACGCTCTGAAGATGACCGCAGCCATGGCTTATAGCTAGTATATGGAAAATTAAGTTAAGCGTTAGCAGGCTTGTATTGGCTCAAAAGAGCATATTTTGCAGACGATAACAAAAATTTTCATTAAAAATATTTTTTTTTTTAATTAGCTTTCGATAACTTTCAGAAGCATAAAGCCCATAGCTTTTGTTTGGGGAGAGAATTAAATTAGAAGTATTCTACTCTCTACAAAAAATAATACAATCATACTCAAATTTTCAGTTATCGGTATTCATTAGAGTTGCCATCATTTCATTTTATCAATACTTTTTACTGGTATTGTTGTAGTATTTTTTAAATCTATTTAGGCTACCTGAAACCGGCTGTCACTCTGTCATTTCAATCTTGCTTTGAATGAGTGATTCGAAAAAATTTCAGTTGCGTTAAAGCGACCGCAAAAAATTATTTAATTTTCTAACTGTGTATTTTTTGAACTGTCATTAGTCCATAGTACTTCAACAATAAAAAATAAAAAATTGTGTGTATGAAAAATTGTGGATTTATCATTTTAATTAGCTAACTTAGCCACTAATTAGCCACATTCCAAAGCATTAGTCACTAATTTTCATAGAAATTTGTAAATGTGTATTTCTGTAGTGGGCAAAGATATAAAAATTGAGTTGGATTATATGTACATGGGTAAAATTTCATATTTTTATGTGTATATGTGCAAAGGCGCGCTCGCACTAGACACTTCGTAATTATATTAGAAAATACAAAAAATGTGGCAATGCCAATGGCCGCTAAACATTATTGTGGAAAAATATGCGTAGAATAAAATGTACATATGTATATACATTATTATATACATTTGTATATACATATCCATAAGTTTAGAATATACGCCAAGTATTTGTCTAAGTAACTGCTACGGAGTGACAATGATGGTTGATATGACTTTGCTGTCGTCGGCGTTGACGTGGCCATGTGACACTGTTGTCAGCCATGACAGCGACGAGCAGCATATTGTCACTTAGTTTTGCTAGCTTTCACAGCACTTCAGTAAATGTTAGTTTGTGGTTTGATTGTTGGCTTTTTCCTGCAATTAAATCGATATTAGGTTGGTTGAAGAGGTCGACAAATGACTGGATGGACTGACAAGTACGGCGACTAATTGCAAATGACACGGAAATGTTTGGCTGCCAGGCGACTAATTTCATGTGGCAAGTTATGGAGCATTAGTAACGCGAATTAGAGCGAGGGAGAGAGGGGGAGAGGGAGGGGGCGAAACGGTAGGAGCTGGCTGTCCGTTGACTGCCAAGGCACGCAATAACGGTTAGCGAGTAGGATAATATGGTACTTTAGCAAATAAAATATAAATGCAAATGCTGCCACCGAAATTCATTTGCATACAAATGTCCAATTTATGCGTGTATTTGTGTATAGCTATGTAGTTACAGCGATAATATACGGTCTTATCGGTAGCTGTACAATGTCCACTCAACACCGCACTTGAGAGCATGTTGCCTACATTGTTGACATGTGCTTATACGTCGTAATACACACACATACGCACACATATACAACCACAGCGAATTGCCAATGCACTTGACAGAACAAGACAAATACGAACGTAAACACAAATACACACACACATTTGCATATAAATCCACATACATGCATACAATAAGCGTCACAGCGCGTTTATAATGCCGCAAAGTGGCAGCCATGGAAAGCTTCAAGTGCCACTCCATGACTACATATTGCTCCGTGTCTGCTGTGGCTGCGCCAATAACGATAACCGACATTCATTGTTGTGTTTACAACTGTAATGAGCTTTCATAATGACCTCGAAAACAAAGCGCTACCTGCTGCCCCCACCCACCCGCTTTAAGCCCCCACCACCAACCAACTTTGCATGCGCCTCCTGCCAAAATTTAATTTTAATTAATATTCCCGAGACGTTTTTATTGGAAAATCAGCAGCAGTCAAAACGCTGGGCGAAAACTAATCGGCGCCGTCGCCTTTATGGCGCAACAACCCGAGCGTCGTTCTAATCAGACGAAAGCAGAGCTTAAGCGTTCCCAGTATAATGGTAAATAAAGCGCAGCGCTCCACTCGCTCCATGCGGCAGGGCATGAATAATTTTGTTGCTGTTGAAACAGCTGTTCGAAAGCAACTATAAATGTCAGCAATCCAAGTGAATTGTGTTGTTGTTGAGAGTAAGTGGCAGGCTATCGAAGACGTTTACCTCAATGTATTGTAAGTACTTGTATACTTATATATATATTAAATAATGATAGGTACTCAAGTAGGAGTGAGCAGTTTTCAATTTATTAAACATTCTAAATGAGCTGTCAAAATGAAAATCCTCTTTAAATCTGTTATTCTGCGTCGCTATGTCATTTAGCCAGATGACATACTCTGAGCATGAGTTGGCGCTTAGATGGCAAACCACCCGCTGGCCGTCACTGTAATATAAGCTGGCTAGAGTATGCGTTTATTAACTTTTTCATTTAGTGGCGAAATTTACTCGTTCTCATATATCGAATTAAAACAGAAAGTTTATAAAAAATATTTTTTTTCAATATTAGAAAAAGTTATAAAACTCTATGAAAAGAAAAAATAGGCTTTTATTTCAATTAAAAATGACAAATAATACTAAATTGGTTTAAGTTAGTTAAAATCGATTAGGCTTTATTTGAATAAAAAAGTGCGGAAAATTTTGTTCAAAAATAAAATTATTGCGATTTATTTTTTTTTTAATAAAGTGACAAAACGTTAAATGCAACACAAGTTGTAACCATTACATTTATTCTTTAGAGGGCAGGTGGGGGGAATTTGTGACCGGCAAGTGGCACATACCATTGCTGTGACGACAGTACCGATGATGGAAAAAAGTCTTTTATTTATAACATTTCGACAGGTTTTAACACCCGTGATTTTTTTTTTACATTTAATAGCTTCTAATTACAGTGTTGCAGTTAGGAATGTGTAAATCTATAACAATTTATCAATCTTCATTCTTCTCTTTTTTAGAACAAAAATTTTGTGTTTGTTACTTTAATTTTTCTATTAAAAAATGTTTTATTAATTGATTGAATATTTGAAAAAAAAAAATATTTTAATTAAAAATTATTTAATTTAAAAAATTATTAGTTAGAAATTTAATTAGAAATTTTTCAATATTGTATATAAATAAATAAGCTACTTCGTTCCAAGTTCAATTTAGAAAGTATTTTTTTTTTAATTATTACTGCAATTTTATAAGTAAAATATTTTTTAATTTCTTAAATATAAAAAAACTAATGCGTATTGCGGAATAGCTTTAATTAAAAAAAATTAATAAAATTATTGTTAATTTTTAATTAATTAATTATTAATTTTAAAATTTTAGCTAATTTGATTAATTGCTTAATTTTAATTAAAAGTTAATTTTTTTATAATATATTACTTCAATTTTATAACTTAAATATCTTGTAAATTTGTAATATTTAAAAAATATTAAAAAAAAAATTAATTAATGTATATGTAAAGCTAACTTTAGTTGAAAATAATTAATAAAATTTTCAAAATTTTAATTAATAATAAATTATTTTAGTAATTATAATTATTTAAATTAAGAATTATTAAAATTTATTTTATTCATTTAACTAAAAAAAATAATTTTAGTAATTATAAGTATTTAAATTAAAAATTATTAAAATTTATTTTATTCATTTTAACTAAATAAAATAATTTTAGTAATTATAATTAATTAAATTAAGAGTTATTAAAATTTATTTTATCCATTTTAACCAAATTCATATTTTTAATCACAAATTATTATTTCTTTATTTATTACTCCCACTTTTTAGCTAAACTATTTTATTAATTTATTAAATATTAAATATAATTAAAAAATTTAGTAAATGTGTATTAAAAACTAATTTAAACTAAAAATAATTAATAAAATTAATTAAAATTTTAAAATTACTAATACATAAAAAAACTACTTAAATAATTCCAACTAATTGTGGTAGCAATTATTAAAATGTATTTTATATTTTAATTAAATATTATTATTTTTTATTTATTACTCCAATTTTATGTATAACTAAATAATTTGTTAAATATTAAATACAATTAAAAAATTTAATTCATGTGTAATAAAACCAAATTTTATTTTAAAAATTTACATAAAATTACATACTAATAAAATTATTTAAATAATTCTAACTAATTTTATTGTATTATATTAACCATTTTAATTAATTTCAGTATTATTATTTTTTACTTTTTTTTTTAAATAATTTCTTTTGGCAAAATAAAAATTTAAAAAATTAAATATTATTTCTTATACAAAATAACTGATATCATTATTTTTTTAGTTCAAAATTATTATTTTTTACTTATTCCACCAATTTTATAATTAAGTTATTTTATTACTTTGTTAAATTTAAAACGATAATTAAAATAATTAATTAATGTGCATTAGAACATAATTTAATTTTTAAAAATTAATAAAATTATTTAAAAGTTTAAATAATTAATTAATTATTTTTAAACTTTAATTAAAAAATAAGTTATTTTAAAATTTTATCAAATTTTATTACTTTATTTTAGTAAGTAAAACTAATTTAATTAATTTTTCCTTTTAATAAAAAATGGAATAATTTTTTTTTGCAAAATAAAATTAAAAAAGAAATTTAATTTCTTATATAAAATTTTTATTTAGAAAATTCGTAACCCTATTCTTTTTACTACCTTAAAAATCGTAAACAAAAAAAATTTAAAAATTTTAACCGAATTAGCATTAGTTAAAATTTTTAAATTAGATTTGTTAAAATTATTAAAATTTGTTTTAGCCATTTTAATTAGTTTCATTATTTTTTATTTTAATTCAAAATAATTTTTTTTATTTTAATTAAATATTAATTTTTTTTTATCGCAGAATAAAAAACAAAAATTTAATTTCTACGAAAATTCGCAACCTTATGCTTTACACTACCCAAAATAAATCATAAATGTTAGCTTTAATCGCCGCACAAAAGTTCTAAAATTTGTTTATTTATAAGAATGGCTACTTACAGAGCTATTGCATTTTCTTATAAATGTTACAAAAAAAATATTGAAATTCAATAAAGAAAACTCTCCCGTTATTACATAACTTACAACGGCAGCGTCACATTAATAATGCACCTCGAAAATATAGCAAGTAGCAAGCAATCATACCTGTTTCATACCCACACATAAACAGCTGCATAGAGAGTAATTGTAAAAATCTCTCTGCAAAAAGTAAAATAACAAAAATGCATGCACAACCACTTGAAAGAGCTGGCAACACTGCAAACGGAACTTCTTGAATGTGCCACTTCAATGAATGCCATTCGCAGCAAGTTTCGCTCAAAAGGATTCGCATCACAGCGCCAACGATCAATGCTCAAGTGCTCTTTAAAAATGGAAATGGAAAAGTTTTGCGAATCAACAACCGAACAAAAAGCAACAATAAAATAAGAGCCAACATTGAAGCGAGCCGAGTACGTAGCATGGCATAGATAATGTACGTGCATATTTGTGACTGTGTGTGTGGGTGTGAGTGTGTGCGAAAGAACTGCTGATTGAGTAACATTTTGCTGCAAAACTGAGCAAAGTTGCAAGTGAAAAGTCGATAAATTATTGATTAACTCAACTCAACGTCTACTTATGCAACGCGCGCTGCGCACACACAAACAAACGCTGTTGCCGTTCGGGTATTGGGTGGGTGTGGCGGCAGACGCAGCAAGCAAGCAGCTACACTTAATGCGGCAGTCATCGCTCATTACAAACGTGCCACAAGTGCGCAAACGACAGCAATAAAAAGCATAATAGCAATTGCAAATACAACAATCGCACACACACACACATACATACATACATGCGCGCACCGAGTGGACTGGAAAGGAAGCGGAAAATACGGTAAACAATAAGTGAGTAAAATTTATGCATGAGAAAATCTGCGAGCGAGACTTTTGCGGCAGGCTTTTGCAAAATAGCAAGGATCTATAATATATATATTTTTTTTATTTTTTTTATTGTTCACTTTTTATTATTTGCTGGCGCTAACATTGTGCGCTATTGTGCGGCGCATTGTCTGTCTGTTCTGGCGTGCTCTTGAGAATGAAAGCGGCCCCCATAGCAATTCTGCGAGCGCTATTTATTATGCCGCGCCAACGTTTGGCAATGATAGCCGCAAACCCCATAATGCCTGCAATTGTCCTCCAACACTCGCAGCAAACCCACGTAAACACACACCAGCACACAGGCACACAGACACCTGCACAGCCGCGTCGCAACCATTCATCCGCATAAAAGAATTCATGACAATCGTAATGAAATACAAAATTTATATGAAAACGACGCTGATTTCCGACGCAGCGTTAAATATGTCGAAAAGCCGCATGCGACGGAAGAGCAAAAAGTAAAAAACGCACAAAACAACCAAAAAAAAAAAAAAATAAGAACAAAGCTCGCGGCAGTGGCAAGCAGTGCTTTGGTGGCTGGTTGGCATTGAGCGCCGTTGCGGCGGCTTTTCCTGCAAGGGCGTCGGAATTCAGGCGAACGAACGGTGTCTGACTTTGTGTGGGAGTAGGCCGCTTGCAGTGCCGCAAGTAAGTGAATAGTGTGACAGTTTAAAGTGTCCACTGGGGACGGAAGCACTGGACGCGCTACGTAATGGAAATGGATGGTACGTTTGTGGATGCTAAGTGGACGAGTGCTGGAGACCAGCGATTTGCATGACAGTAGAATGTGGGTGGAAAGTGTCGTATAGTTCGAAAGGGGGTGCTGGGTCGAGGTCACCGAAAGAGGTGTGGAAAAACAAAGTGAGAAAAAAAGAGGTTGGGACTTGAACAATAACAGGAATTTCAAGAAAAAGACGGAACTTCAAGAAGAGTGAGAGTACAATGAAAGAAAAGCAAAAAGAACAACAAAAAAAGTAATGAAATGTTTAAACAAAAAAAATTGATATTAAAAGAAAACGTCAAAAATAGAATAGAAAACAAAGATACAACTACGCGTCAGGAAGCCATTGTGACAATGTAGGAAGTGAGTGGGAAAGGCATTGTTATACAGTGTAATATGAAGCAAAAAAGGCAAACATTAGAATGAGAAAAAAGTGGGATATTAAAAAAACAAAAAAAAAGATATGTATATATAAAAATTATCGGGACATAGAGAGTATCTATTTTAAAGTCATGGGTTTTATTTATGGCGTGGCGTACCGTACATCATTACACCGTTAGCCGCGTACATTGCGGTCAGGTGCATTGCTCCGAAGTGCTCTCTAAGGCTCAGGGTCGAAGATGTCCGAACAAGGACACGTCAAAATTCTCTCCTCTACTGCATTCCTGAAAATATGGGTCACTTGGAGTTGTTGGGGAAGAGGCGCAGTGAGCTTTTCACGAACGAACCGAAGCTAGAAGGTAAGGTTGGAGGGGAGTTTTCTGTAAAGAGCTCTCAGTTGATCTTAGCTTTTCCACATTGTAAAGTTTTTCAAGAAGTGGCTGCTATTACTATACTGTTGAGAGATGTAGCCTCTTTCAGGCAATTTAGCCAATTTAGCATTAACTCCGGTAGTAGATCGGCAATGCTAACGCTGAATTCGCTAACTGTGCGCTCAAAGCTAGTTATGGAGTACCTGTCCTCACTAAAAATAGCATAAAGCTGCTTTAGCTTCAGAGTACTTTGGGTGTGCCTGGTCAGGCTCTTTTGGGTTTCTGGACGTGCTCGCCAGATGTGGCGAGTTCGATCTTCACTGGCAGCTTGCATTCTAGCACTGGAACAATGGACCTTGCGTGCGCTTAGCAGACGTTGTCGGATCATTAGTTTGTGTATTATATGATTTTGAGTGAAGCAAATTTTGTTATTGTGAAAAAATGAGTAAAAAGGAATTTCGTGCCTTGATAAAATATTGATTTTTGAAGGGGAAAAATTAAATTTAAGCAAAAACATGACTCGAAAACAAATTTCTTGACGCTGTCCCATTAAAATCAACCAAGAAGGATTGGTATGCTAAGTTGAGACGTGGTGAAATGCGCATCGAAGACGGGGAACGCAGTTGTCGCCCTAAAGAGGCTGTTACCAACGAAAACATGAAAAAAGTCCACAAAATAATTTTGGATGAATTTTGGATACATCATATCATTCAATAATATTTGGGCAACAGAAAGCGCTGTGCAATTTTGACTAAAAACAACAATGAGCTTATGATTCGGAGTAGTGTTTGAAAAACCACGATGATTTGATGATTCGAAGCAGGGCTTGGAGCTGTTCAAGCATAATAAGGCCGAGCTTTTGCGTCGATATGTGACAGTGAATGAAACATAGCTGCTTCATTTCACTTGGGAGTCCAAACGAAAGTCATCCGATGGTCTGCAAATGACCGTTAAGAACGTGAGCCGCTCCAGAACGTGAAAAAACGCAACAGTCGGCTGGCAAGGTTATGACGTCTGTGTTTTGGGACGCGCATGGAACAATTTTTATTGATTATCCTGAAAAAGAAAAAACCATCAACAGCAACTATTATATAGCGCTATTGGACCATTTGAAGCACGAAATCGTCTAAAAACGATCGCATTTCAAGAGCAAGAAAGCACTGAGATGATCTCATCTTGTCACAAGTCAGTAAAAACAATGGCGAATATCCATCAATTGGGCAAAAATACCTCCGCATCCAACGTATTCTCTAAATCTGGCTTCCAGCGACCTACTGTTCTCAGATCTCAAAAGAATGCTCGCTGGCAAGAAATTTTCGTCGAATGAAGATCGGCGATTACGATACTGAGGCCTATTTTGGAGCAAACTTTAATATATGTGATATCTGTATTTTATTTAATTCGTAATATCGAATCATAACGGTAAGTTACATAACAATACTCAGCTCCTCAGCAAACATCAAAAAGATTACTAGTCTAAAGAAAAAAGAAAATGTAAGAGTAACGTCATGAGTAAACTAAAAGTGGCGGAAGTTAAAAGAGCTGTAACCCCAGGCGCAAATATCCAACTCTTAATATTTAATATTCGAGAGCAATAAGTCAGCTGAAAGCTCTTAACTGCTAGAATGAGTAATGCTGCTGGAGTATTTGTCACTGAAACGGAAGGAAACGCGCTGGCAGTTAACTGTTCTTAGCGATTTATTGGCTACATTCTTGCCACCATTTTCTCTACCGGATGTGGCAGGCAAGCAATTTTTCTTTGACTGAGCACTGAATGCCATTATGCGCGCTTTTAAGTTAAAAAATGTTAACAGTTTCAAGTGAGAATTGAAAAAAACGTGCTCCACAATGTACCTTTAGCCAATTTAACGGAATTGGCTTAGAGCCATAATTGAGTGCAGAAAGCGAGGGAGCTGCAAATTTAGCGAGATCGCTTGACAAAGACGCATTAAAGCACTACAGGGAATATTTCAGAGGCGAAACAAAGCAACAACCTACACACATGTGCATGGGTAAGTGCATGTGTGTGAGTGTGAGTGTCTCCAAAAAGAGACAACAGTTTTTGGCCAACGATGGAGGCTAATATTTTCACGCATTACAAAGGCTTTTTGGCAGCGCTTCACTTAGTCGCGGCGCCATGCTCTCATGTGACTGGCAATGAAGTGATTCTAATGACCTGTGCCGTCTGCGCGCAAGCCTCGAGCCGCGAGCCTGGAAGCAGCGCTATTTTGGCATGCGTCTTCGCATTTAAAATAAACTCAATGACATTTTATTTCGTATGCACAAGTGCTCTTCGCAAATAAACGTAAATGTATTTCGGGAATTCGCAAGAGACAATATTCGCGTTAAGGCATATAAAATGCAAAAGCCATCAAGACCGAAAATAAAATAGACTGACGAAGAAAGTGAAAAAGGCCAGCGCGCTTTAACGACAGCGCATATTTTTTTCTTTCGGTTTTCGGGGGTAAAGCGCTGTCATTGGCGCGCTGAAGTGCCTGCTGAAGTGCATAGAGAAAGCGCGGCATGAGCGCCGAATGAGAGTTCAAGTGCGACGTAATCGAGAAATTGGCAAAAATCCGTTATATGTTTGTGAGTGTGTGTGTGTGTAGCGCGCAAAAATGGCGAAAAGACGCTTCATGCTACGCTGCACAAACGTATTTACTAGTTAATATTGTATTTACAGTTTGTTTTATTTTTACTTCGAGCTGTAGTGCACGGCGCGGCACCGAAGCAATGTCATGGCAGCGCGCCGTCTATGCTTTGGGAGCGTTTGGGAACCATGCCAAGCGTCTGTCTGCTAAAAGCCCCGTACATAGCACCAGCGCCGAAACAAGCACAACAACTCTCGGTGACTAAGTGACACTGGCAGTGGAAGTGGCAATGCCAAGCAGTCAGCTAGTCACCAAGCCACCAGCCCGCCAAGCACTTAAGCCAGCCACTTCACTGAGGCAACACTGTGCCGGCTAGCAATACCAAACGTATTTCGGGTTCTCGGAAATCACATTGGGAGTTACTGATGCAGTGCCTCAGCGCTGGCACTCGCGCTGTCGCTGGCGCTCTGTAGTCCTACGTAGGAACCGGTGGCGACATAAAGTTCACTAAAGTTTGTCGCCTAAAGGCACATGCATATATATGTATGTATATATATATACATAGATATATTCATATGTTGTATGGTACATAAGTATTTGTGGGTCTGTGTGCCGGAATAGTATTTTCGAATCTATCGTTGCTGCTCGCCAGTGCTTTCGCACCGCCTGTCAAAGCCATTAATCAATGGCAGCGGAATTTCAAGAATGACACAGCACGTTGCCGTTAGCATCGCGTCGAATGTCGTCGTGTGCCATGTGAATTCGCATGTGAAATGAAGTTGGCAATGCTAGGTCGTGCGCGTTACTGGACGGCTACAGAGTCGCTGCCTGGCAACAGTGTAACGCGGCGTACGTGTAATACTTTCTTGCTTGCAACATGCTACACACATTGCATTGAGTTGTGTTTGTGTGGCAGTGTATATGTGTGTGTTTTCAAATAACAGCTTTTCGCAACGCGTGCACTTGCTATGCATTGCGTTCGCTGGCAGCAATGCCAAATCATTCGCAGTCCTTCGTGTGCTAGCGCGCATACACTCGGCAACTTTTTTCGTTTTTCGCCAAAAATAAATTGGAATTATTGATATATCTGCATAATGCAGTAGCTAAGAGTTCGCATTATCATCGTCATCGTCTTCGACTGCGTCATCATCGGAAATGCACAGCATTCTTTGCATTGCTGCCGAAAAGAAGCGCATCAGCTTTGAAGTGCGAACGATAAACATGCATACGTACATACATACATATGTACAAAAAGTATTAAAAAATATTTCTTTTTTTGCCAAATGATTGTAGTATGAAAATAATGAGCTGAATTAAAAAAGTGTATGTCGAATGGCTCTTGGTATACACACACATACACGCACTGTAGCACAGTTTGGCAGCTGGCTGCTGGAGGGAGAAATTTACAACTGCAATAAAATATTAACGGCACTGCTTGAGTGCATGAGATTTAATAGAAAAGTAGCGTTAGTAATAATTTATTCAGTGACCAATATGAACTTGACTGAATCAAGCCTCTACCAATTTCATATGAAGCCATAACGAATACTTATTACCTAACGCGAAAGAAGTCAAAGGTCAGTGGATTCATTCTCAGGTTTTAATAGTTTCGGTTAGGATGAACTTCTAAAGGAGTTGCTGTTACAAGCGATCCCGCTTTTACAGTTTAAAATACTGGTGCTTTGTGGTAGCCAAAATTCATCATAAAGACTCTCACAATTCTACAAAACGGTAGGCAATGCCGGAGAATTTTCTGATTAACTTTTCTTCCTAAAACTTTCACAATTTGTGTCTGATATGATTGAACATTGTAGTCCAGCAATAACTTCTACGATTGCGGGAAAAAGAACATTGCTAAAAGCAAGTAGTTCAGTGAATCTTCTACATTTTACGCTAGCCAAAGGGATCTCGCTGTTACACAAGAGTTTTCAACGATCAACGCCAGCTAAGGCGTCCTCACGGATTTCGCAGTCGAACGTGAGGTTCATAGACCCATTGCTAGAACGCAGGAGAACATCGAGGATCCAACTGATTCCCACTACGATGTAAGTGGGACAAGGGTACACCACTTGCGAGCTCATAAACTTTGGTGTTTCCAGCGACTACGCTATTGGTCAGGCGCCTAGACGGGCCTTATTATGAAGCCTTATTATGAAGTAGATTGATACTATTAATATAAAGAAGAGACACTTTAACTGCCGCTCGTCTTTCGAAGTGAGTGCCCACTATCCCGAAAAGCTTTTATCAGAAACTTCTTCTCCTACAACCTTATCTCCAGGCTTCAAGCTGTTATAAGCTTTAACTACTACAAAAGTTTTAAATATCATTTTGGGGGGCAAAAAAAAGATAATTATTAATTATTATAGCCAAATTAGCAATACCGCGCCACTTGCTTCTGCTTTCCGCTATTTGATGAAAAATCGAGATACCAAATGTCCTTCTCTTTCTATTCCTCTGTTACACCGCCGGGTACTGGATCAAAAACCTTCAAAGCTGCAGTGTTCTCTTCCATACGAACAATATGATCTAGCCAGCTCAGCTGATTCACAGTACTATGCTAATGTCCTCGTACATCTCGTGCAGCTCTTCGTTCCACCAACTGTTGGACTTCCCGTTGTCAATGCGCTAAGGACCATAAATCTTTCGCAAAACCTTCTCTTGAACACTCCGACTCAGCAGATGATGTCATTGTCCATGCTTTCGCACCATATAGCATGACAGGAATGAGGAGGGAATTGTAGAGTTTGGTCTTTGTTTGTAGACTTTACTTTTTAATTGCCTACTCAGCCCAAAGTAGCAGCTGTTGGCAAGAGTGATTCTGTGCTGGACTTTAAGGCTGTTATTGTTGTTGGTGTTAATGCTAGTTCCAAGATAGACGAAATTATCTACGACTTCAATGCTATGACTGCCAACAGTGACGTGCGAGCGAAGTCTCAAATGTGATGACTGTTTGTTTGGTGACAGGAGATATTTCTTCTTGTCTTAGTTGACAAAGACCAGTACGCCTCTATTCCTTGTCCTGTTTGGAGAAAGTGGAACTAATGGTAGACCCCTCGAATGAAATCTCGCTTAGTATCGAACGACTTTGAAAGGACTTTTTCGACCGCGATGGAGCTTTTGGTGTTGCTCAAAGTCAGCTTACACTTACTTCTATGCTGTTTATCCCTATTTTCTGAGAAATTAGCTATAACTGCTTTTAGCTAGGAATACCATAAAAATATCATAGATTTTCCGTTGTTGAGATTATCAACAAAACTAATTCCCTTTAGAGAAATGTGGAAAATGTATATGCTTTTAAATCTACTCCTCCTCAAATATTTTTTTTACATTACAGAAGAAGACCTTCTAATTATTCGCGTATTTATCATCGCGTCTATCTCTACATATTTCACTGTCCATTCATCTTCATGAAGGGAATTAGTGAAGCAAGTATTAATTACAAAATCAATGCGCTTTTCTTCGACGAACTAGCGCGCAGCTATCGATTACCTGAAGCTATGCCACACACACACACACCAAATTACAATAGCTTAAAGGCATAGACTTAGCGTAGTTATCATTTATCAATTCCAGCGCGTACAGCTTCTGCACTTAACCCACCAAAGTGCCATCCTGGCCGCTTTGGCAGCAGCGAGTAATTTGCGCAAATTTTAAATTATGACCCAAAGTGCAGAGAATAAATGTTCATTTTCCTGTCGTTCAACACGCGTAATGCGCCACCTAGCGTCGTACCTTTTTGGCGGTAAGTACCGTTGTAAGCGCAGCTCGAAAGTTTCGCTCACTCAACGGCGCACCGATACTTTACGCCATCTCGCCTTCAAAGCTATCCAAAATTACAAGCGAACAAGCGAACGAGTGAACGAGCGGCATTACAATCTCATTTATTTGTTGTTCAACAAACTTAGCTACCGTTACTGCCAACAAATTAATTGCATTTCAAATTTACGACCACCTGAGTCGATTTTGTTGCTACTGTGGGCGCTTCTTCTTCACTTACGACACAGGCGCTGCACCCAACATTTTCGGCGTAACTATACAGATTTGTTGTATTTGTTGGCACATTCTTTTGCCTTGCCTCGTATTAAACACCTTTGTGGGGATTTTTTCGCTTCTTGATTTTCTTTTCAAAGTAAAAGTGATTGTATTTTTCTGTGCCTAATTTCGTCGCTATTTAGCGCAATGAGGATGGAAACTAACCTAAATTTGGCATGAAAAGCATTGTATTGTGTGGGTGTGTGGTGTGGTCCGAAAGGGTGTGTGTAGCGGAAAACTTTTCGCAAAATAATCACTCTGTTGACAGTCGAGATGACCGATTTCGGCGAAAAATTGCGGTAGGCATTTAAAAAAGGTGGATATGGAGGAAGAGAGAACATGACAAGGGCCGAATGTTCACACACACAAAGTGTCCATTGTAGTGTTTTTGAAGAGATTGAGCCTTCGCGTTACAATGGTATTTACTGCTAGAGAGTAAATTGATTGTGTCTGTGATGTTACAAAAAGTTTGAAACTGATTTGGACCAAGGCATATAATTATTTAGAAAATTGAATGTAATATTCTCAATAAATCTTCTTCATCTTCTTTATTGAAGACCGTTTACGCGGGTATAGCCGATTTTACAACATCGCGCCAGTCGTTCTTCCTTTTCGCTCTTCCGGAGCACCTTTCTTTTGAAAAATCGTAACGCCGACTTATCAGATGATGTCATAGTCCATGCCTCTGTTATATACTTGTGTAGCAGGACGAAGATGATGAGTGACTGTCACAGCTCTTTTCCAAGATTTAGCCCATGGTTATTATCTGGTCAGTTGTTGACTTTCCAGGCCTGAAGCCACACTAATTAAATCCAATCAGTTTGTTGACAGTGGGCTTTAATCTTTCACACAGTACGCTCGATAAAACTTTATATGCGAAGTTGAGAAGGCTTATCCGATGGTAGTTGTTGCATATTGTGGGGTCACCCTGTTTGTAAATTGTGCAGAGCACACTTAAATTCCAACCGTCGGATATGCCTTCGTCCGACTATATTCAACAAAACGTTACTATTTCTTATCATTTTCGACTTTGCCGCAAAAGAGTCGCGTTTGGTTGTGAGTTCAAGTCGACAGGTGTGCTATATTTCGAAACATACTCTGCGCCCAAAAAAGCAAGGGTGACATTGTATTTATTTTGAAAATTCTTTATTTATTCTTCCAAATCAATTTCATCCCCTTCAAAGTAATCCCCTCCCGATGCAATGCACTTATGCCAACGGATTTTCCAATCTTCGAAACACTGCCTGTAGTCACTTTCCGGGGTGGCCTTCAGTTCCGTCTTCGCTGCGGCTTGAATCTCCTCTATCGTATAAAAACCGTGTCCCCGGCCCAGCCAGAAGTCGCACGGCGCCAGATCAGGTGAATACGGTGGTTGCGGAACGATATGGGTTGAGTTTTTGGCGAAATGATCACGAATTACGAGGGCAGTATGGGATGGTGCATTATCGCGGTGTAAAAACCAAGAATTGTCTTTCCACAATTCCGGCCTTTTTAAGCGGATAGCGTTACGCAAACGACGCATAACGTTCAAATAATATTCCTCGTTGACCGCTTGACCGGTTGGAAGGAATTCATAATGCACAACACCACGATAATCGAAGAAAACAGTAAACATGACCTTAATTTTTGAGCGACTTTGGCGCGATTTTTTTGGTCTCGGCTCTCTTTTGGCGCAATATTCGCTCGATTGATCGGTTGTTTCGGGATCGTAAGCATAGATCCAAGTATCTTCGCCAGTTATAATGCGTTTCATGACAGCCTGGTAGTCGGAAAGCATCGTTTCACACACTTCAACGCGACGACTTTTTCCCAAAAAATTCAAAGTTTTCGGTACCAGTCGAGATTTGACGCGCTTGAGCCCCAAAACTTTTTTAAAAATGGTATTGGCTGAGCCTCTCGATATGCCAACTTCATCATCAAGGTCTCTAATTGTTAATCGACGGTTTTTCAACGCCAAATCTTTGATTAGTTGAACGTGAGCTTCGTCGGTTGAGGTTGATGGTCGCCCTGGACGCTCTTCGTCTTTGACACTTTCACGGCCGGTTTGGAACTCACTATACCACTTGTAAACATTTTTTTTTAGACATAGCCTCATCACCAAAGGCTTTCTGCACCATTCCAACGTATCCGCAGCAGAAGATTGATTCCGTAAACAAAATTTAATGCAATTTCTTTGCTCAACAAATTTCGACATCGCAAAAAACGAAAAACTTACTTTTAGCAGCTCACAAAAAGACACGTATCTCAAACACTAATGAATATTTTGACATAAATGTGACTGACTACAAACCTAAAAACAATAATTCTCCAAATCCTTCGACGCGCGCAGTTTAAATTCAAATGTCACCTTACTTTTTGAACACAGTATATACTCTATTTAAAACCAGGCTAGCTTTTTGAGATTAAATGGCGTAGTAGTTATTTGCATCAATATGCAGCCATGTGACTTCAGCTTTTAAGCATAAAAGTCCGTGGTCAGCAAAGGACGATATACTGAAAGCAGAATCCTGTGAATTTTGCCAATTTCATGGAAAAACGAGTGGTCAAAGCTAAGATCCCGGATACCGTTACAGTAGAAACCCAAAAAGTAGTTGAAAGGAAGCACAAAATACTGTTATTTGTGTGCGTGGTATGCCTTGATTGCAGCGCGTGTTTGACGCAGCAGGATTGAGGTCATTGGCTAAAGCGCCGCATTTCGCGGTTTGCGAATATTTCGAGCGCCACGAAGGAAACGATAGATAGCTGGTAACTCTTAGATGCGTTACTGCAGTTTTAAAGGAAATTGCGGTTTCTTGCTTACTTTGAGGTTGGGTTCGTTTATGAGTGGTCACTTTTATTTTCTTCAATACTCACATTCGCCGTTTTTACTGCGATTTTTTCGCCTGTTTGAACGTTTTTCGCAATATTTGTTGCATTTCCACACTACGTCTCCTAGCTCCGCTTGAGTGTGTGGAAAGTCAAGAATTCTTACTTTTCTCTGCGCTTTTGCTAAATGTTTCTTCGCTCTCTTTCTGCTCCACGGCAGCTTATTGCCCACCTGGTAATTGTAGGTGGCGCTGCGAAATGTTCAGTCATGCTTGGCTGTATCGTTAGTATTGCAGAGAAAACGTGCTTGAGCCAAAAGTTAACTGTATTGAATTTGTACTTAAAGGAGGGTGGGGGGTGCGGTGCGAGGCGCAAAAGTTATTGTGAATGTCATCTGAAGGCAGTTTATTGAAGGCCGTACTATTATTGAGTCTTTCTAACGTTACTTACATTAATATGCCTTTATGCACATAAGCACCTACACACACGTGATTATGTCTGAGTGTTTGTGCGAGCTTCATTAATAATTGAAATGCTGTTGAAATATCAGCTGCTTTTGTATTTATACACTAAGCTTATGACTGAAGGACGCAATAATACCTTTGATAAGGATAAATCGGTGGCAAAAAGCAACGTGCAACATGCAATCTGATGTAGCAAATACGATAACGCTGACAAAAGTTTATTATTTGTTATTGTTGCTTGGCATTGTACATGTTTTGCCATGTTGTTGCAGGGTGAAGTGAGCTTTAAGCTTATGTTCTGGTAGATATGTATGAAAACATATATGAATTTGCGACTACATATTTATCTTTTAATTAAGTGGGTGTATTAAGCGCATCACGTGGGCAATGGGAATACTCATAAACACACTCAGCTTTAAACTGTTTAAATATAAGTGAAATTGTGTGAAATCGGCTGTATCTTGCATTAATAACAGCAACAACGCAGAGTTATACGTTTGTATATAGATATGTGGTATGTATTAATATATTAGGGTGGACCAGAAAGAAATTTATTTTAATTTAATTTAAAAAAAGAGAAAAAAGTTGAATTAAGTTAAATTTTTAAATTTTTAATAAAAGGAAAACAATTTTAAAAGAAAAATATATAATTACACATTAAGAAAAAATTAATTAAATTAAAATTTTATTTCATTAAATTAAATTTGTTTCCCTTTTTTGGTTTAATTAAAAATTAAAAAAAAAAAAATAATTAATTAAAATTTTGTATGTAAGTTTTTAAAGAAAAAATTATAATTAAAAATTAAAAAAAAAATTAATTGAATTAAAATTTTATTTAATTAAATTAAATTTGTTTCCTTTTTCGGTGTAATTGAAAATTAAAAAAAAATTAATTAATTAAAATTTTGTATGTATGTATGTAAGCCTGGGCCAGAAAAAAAAAAATAAATTAATTTAATTTAGAAAAATTAATGTAATTAAATTTTAATTTTTTAAATTAATTTTTCAAATAAATTTTAATTAAATTATTTTTTTAATTTTTAATTTAAGAAAAGAATTTAATTTTTAGAGAAAAAAATTAATTTGAAATAAAAAAAAAAATTATTTTAGTTAATTAAAATTTTGCATGTAACGAAAAAAAATTTTAATTTTAATTAATTAAATAAAATTTTTTTCTGGCCCACCCTAATACATCTATAAATATAGTATATACAAATATAAGCAGATTAAATTATTTATAATGACCTATTTGTATGAAGGTCCGTGTATACAGTTCATCTGCCAAATTAAGGGCGTGAAAGCGCAATTTGCGTTCAATGGAAATCGATTGGTTTAACAAATTTACAGAAATTGTTGCAAAAATAATTATAATTTTCTCACAGTATATGTACAACATAGATACAGTCTCATGCAGCTAACAGCAAGCTGAAAGGCCCACCGAAAAACACTTATTATCAACAAGCGCCCATAATTGCTTGCCGTAGGCGTTCGTGTTATGTAATCTTCTACAAATTTTGTTGCCACTTTATCCAATCTAATAATGATTTATGCTATATTGCATACATTATATGCGCCTAATAATAATTTACAGTTACACGTGCCTGCATATTTGTTCACCCTTAATTGGTATGTCAATATATAATTATCTGCACATTGGCGCACATGTATTGACTGGGGAGAAAGTGTGGATTATTGATTTTAATATTATTTTGCTAAGGAGATTTTTCATAACTACATACTTGAATATATGTACCTGTATATATATACATACATACATATAACTCTCTGCATATATATATAAGCGTGGCAGCACTGCATGATATCGCCTTTGTGTTGCCTTCATGCACATTTCTCGCTTATATCCTTCAGTTATTGCCTTGTATTGACCATTGACAGCTGACTGGTGTGACAAAACATTCTATTAACTGTTTGCATATGCAGCATGTATGTACATGTAAGTATGTATGCATGTGTGCTGTCATTGCCATTCCCTTGAGTACACAAAGCCATATTAAATGACATTGGCATATAGTGGCGAGGGCGCACTTTCATATATTAATGCTCTACATAAAGCTGGTTTAGAAAAAGCTGTGAGTCTTAAACATAAGAGGCTTCGAGATTGATTTGTTCAAAATTTCAAAGAAAGTCCATGTTATAATAAGACATATTTGTAATAAAATCGTACTCATTTACTTCTGGAAATATGGATCAAGAAGCACTTTAAGCAACAAATTGTGGATAGGTGGAGCTAGAAGGCGTGAGAAATATATTCTCTTCTTCTTTATTGGGTTAGCCAGTCGTTCTTTCTCTTTCCGATTCTTTTTTTGTTCTTTTCATACGTAGGTGGTCCCAAACTTAACACATGGACTTCCAAGTGAATGCGGAAACTTCTATAAATTATTCGTTCCTATCTAGGGTGCGGGTGATTTAGCGCTACAGGTCGCTTACCAATGGAATAATATTCCACCGAATAGACCATGTCCAGAACGCAGTGAAGAAAATCTAGTAACCATAGTTGAGAGTGTATACGAAGACGGTGGAGAGTCAATCGTTTTGGCGCCGTTCATGTCAACTTGGACTAACTTATGGAACGTTTTGATGCATTTCACATCAAGATCTTAAATTAAAAACGTGCAAAATACAGCTTGCACAAGAACTGAAGCTGATCGAAGCCTTCCCAAGCGACCTCGCTTCACTCTATGAGCTCTTGAAAAGTTCCAAGAATATTCGACTTTTTCGAACCAAATTTGTTCAGCGATGGCCTCATTTTCACTTCATTTCTGGCACAATGGGTTTGTAAACAAACATAATGACGCATTTGAGAAGAAAAGCAATCTATTGTGGCTCGGTGTAATCATCAGTCCATATTTCTACAAAAATGATGCCGTTGAGAACGTAAGCGGCAATGACGATGGATTGAATGCTTGTGATCTCGGTGATATTTGGTTTCAAAAAGACATATCCAATTCCCACACATCAACGGATTTGAACCACTTCGGTGA
This sequence comes from Bactrocera correcta, assembly GCA_027475135.1. Taxonomy (NCBI): domain Eukaryota; kingdom Metazoa; phylum Arthropoda; class Insecta; order Diptera; family Tephritidae; genus Bactrocera; species Bactrocera correcta. The sequence continues at coordinate 38,249 of JAPZAG010000111.1, forward strand.
GCAGATAATTCCACGTTATTTGTCGGTCGATTGGTCACCTGGATTTTGTGATATTATACCGTTAGACTTTTTTCTATGGAAATATCTAAAGTCTAAAGTCTATGTGAACAATCCCGCCTCGAAGCAGACCCTGGTACAAAACGAGTTATCGAAAATTGAACGCAACGGATGGACCATCTGAGACGTCACCACTGCCAACAGTTGAAAGAGATAATTTTCGAATAAATAAATGCCAAAGAATGTTCTTTCGAATGATAATAAACATTCTCCATTAGATTTGAAATTTCTGTGTCTTTTTCTTAAAAAAAGTAGAGAGCTTTGAAATTATCACCCTTTACATCGAGGGCTTGAGTGTGGATTTATATTACAAGATATGGGAATTGCTTAATGTTTAAGTTACCGAAATACAGTGAGAGAAAGAAGACATTTGAGATCGTCTAATCTGCACTTTTCATCGGTACCCACGATCCTTATGACCTGGCACAATACAATAAATTATTAAACTTTTTTTTAAAAACTAATAGTCACATTTCTCAACTGTTAGTTCTTATACCAACCGGTTTTTAAGGTTCGTATTTGCCGTCTTTGCAGTTTTATTTACCGTCTGACTTCATTTAAATCAACACAGAGTGCTGTAACTCCCACAATTCTATATTTCAGCACAGATGACGTTAAGCAAACGCCCCCAAAAAGCCAAGCGGCGCCACTCGCTCTAGTCCATTAACAATTCTATGGCAGAAATTTGACTTTTAATAACTTTTCAAAAGTAGCTAAGGCATCACACCAACTGACTGATTATACCGATTAGCGTTGATTTATTGACGTTAGAAACTTCGAATGCCACAGTGGCATATTTCGTTTGATATCTTTCTTATTTGTTTGCAACGCGGAAGTGAGCTGGTTCATTATATAATAAATATGCGCAATGAGTAAAATAATATTTATGGAAACATTTTCGGATTTTGAGTAGCGAAAACTTGGCTAATTAACGCCATATACCCTGCAGAGGCGCAACGCTGAGCAAAAGTATCAAATGAAAGGCAGCAACATAACGAAAAAAATATTGCCTGTGAACTTACACAACATGCCGCCCTTTGGTATTTGCGCGAAAGTGAAGAAATTAAGCGCACAGCACTGAAGTCATGGCCTCCATTAGCCATATATTTCCGACGTTCGCTTGGCTGGTGTTTGAGCGAAAACAGCCGCCAGCAACAGTCAACTGTCATTTCAAGGGCTGTCAACACATTGTCGCGTTTGCTTTATGCCACCCATTCGCCTTGGCAGCCTCGACTACCGCGACGCTTCGGTGGCCGATAATAATGCTCATGATGTTGCTGCTGATGATGCGCTCGGTTGTGCGAGTTTTCGTTGACGCTGCTACTTCACAGATTGCTGCTGTCTTTCGCTGTGGCAATTTGGCGCTGTGTTGGCAACGAGCTGCCAGCAGCAGACGCCAAATGAGCGGAATGCACAGCAAAACGACATTGGAGACATTGGCAAAAGTGGACGACGATAGCAATGCGGAAAGCTGGACAATGGTGGAGGGGGTGAGAGAAAGTGAAACGAGCGCAGCGCAGGGAAGAAAAAAGGGCGCACAAACACACACATTTATACATATGTATATATATATATATATCGTGTATATTTAATAGGAGGTGGAGGTCAGCCGCCCATTTTGGCCATATAATTAACAGATTTCATGCCATTTTAGCCGTAATTTTCGAACAAACAACAATAACAAAAACACCCATTACTCATAACACCGTGGTTGGTGTGTGTGTGTGTTGGCGCCAAATAAAGAAAGCATAAAATATACGGAAGCCTTGCAGTAAGCAAAAAAAATTATGCAGTTTGCCACGTTTACTTGTTGGTGCACGCGCTCGGCCGCCGAATGGCTAGTAATAAGAAACGCCACAAATTGGCTGCGACACGCAAATTACAGTAATATGCCCTGGCCTGTGCTGCCATCGCCTGCTTCTCCATTTCTTTAATATTATATACTTTATTCTCATGCTTACTTATTGTTTTTGTAATTATTATGAGTTTTCTTTCCTTCAATTTATGTGCGCTTACATATTTTGGCAACAATTTTTTTGGTCGTAATTTATCTTTGATGCCTTTGTGGCCCATAAGCGACATTAACACTAGCATTTGTGGGCTTTAGCAGTCACATATAGTATACATTTAGGCGCAAAGCGCATTGAAAGCTTTAATAATCTTAAATTAATTAAATATTAAGTGTAAAAATATTATACACTACACTCACTTCAAGCAGCATACAAATTTATGAGTCCTACGCCAGCACGCCTAAAAGCAGGCACTAAAATCGTAGCTTATTTGTTAATGATGCCCTTCGGCGTTACGCTAATCAGCGTCGAATGGCATGCTTCGTCGCAGTTCGTTGAACAGCTGAAATTTATTGCTTATTAAAAAGTTCTGCCACGAAAAAAAAAAAAAAAAAAAAAAATTATCAACGATTTTACTTCAACCAAAAATGATAATTTTACGCTGCCGTGAGCAAAGTCTCAAATTATAGGCAAATAACGCTGAGTAATAGGTGTGTGGCTCGCAGGTGTCAAATAGGTGAGAAAATAAATTATGATTCGACTCCAGCAGCCATAGCATATTACGAAGCGCCATCAAATCTTTCACCAAATATTTTTTTCCCCAAAACAGCTTGAAGTTTTTCACGTAGTTTTCCTTTCCATCACCTCCTTGATACCTTCATCACCGCTTTGACTGCCTGCACGCTCTGCAGTCGCTAACTAATTGCTTAATAACCGTAAAATATGTTATTTGCTTGCTGTGCGGCTGTTGCTAACTGCCTAAAATTATACTACATTAACTGAGTGTGTAGTGCCTAACTAAAGAGGCTTGTGATTGCCGTATGCCAGCGTAAAAATTAGTAAATAAATAATATACACTATCACACATACATATGCATGCATTTGGGCGTCAAAAATATTACGTGCGCATAAAAGTATGCTGTGAAAATTCATTAAATGTTCATTTAAGGAATCGTGGCCTTCTCAATTACGAGTATGATGGGTTTAGTTTAAAGACAGTTAGATCCGCAGGAGATTTTATCATTTTACGGTTTGATTTGATAAGCCGCTTGAAATCAAGAAGCTTGAAAAACTTAATTTCAGCTTTGTTGACTGAGAGTTTTTTCTAGAAACATTATTGTGAGGTCCAGCACCCAAAATCGGTGACTTGATTTTTAGATTTTTAAATATATTTTATACTTGTAAAGCATGTTCTCAGTAGTATTAGCAGTATGTCTCTTGACAAATATTCCTAGCTATTGCGAACCGGGCTTTTTAATAAATTTTAGCCATATAACCATATATAGCTCTATGGGTTACTGATTAGTTATCAGCAACAAATCCATACAGATTTGGTGAGAGCTAGATTTTTGTTTGAGGGAAAAATTTCAAACCCTGCATAAATTTTGCGCAAAAAATACGAAAATTATTAGTAACTCTAGTCCAACTGTCCGTATCGATTTTTCGAAAATCAGCATTTAAATATAAATTTGCGCCTATATGTAGGCAAATTGGTGCCAACACTTACTATGGTCCAATAGTCTGCAGCAACAAGCGCCAATTTCTAAAATCGTGTAATTAGTAGTTCTGGAAAATATTACCAAATTGCGGCATTGCCAGATTGCGGCAGTATACACTTATGAAATACAGCAACAAAAAACTGTAAATTCAAATCTGTATAGTGTGCATATGTGTGTGCGCCGCGCTAAATAACACTAATTATGCATAAATTGCCAGCGAACATGCGCACACGCACACATACACACATTCATACTCTTATATATATACACGTGTGTGACGCCGCAGCAAATAAATAAGTACTAACCAACTGCGCGAATATTGATGGCCGCGTCACTTGGCATGGTTGCTTTGGAATTTGTTGGACGCGTCAATTATGCAGGTGTGTGAGATATTATGCAGTGATGCATTTAGCGGCCGAACGGACGATGAAATGGCAATAGTTGATGGTGAGTGCACAAATGCCTGAAGTGGCATTGATCTACGCTACAAGCAGATAAGCATGCAAACATAATTATATAAGCTTATATGCGTTAATTATGATGACAGTGTGTTGGCCGTCTGCTTGCCACGCATATGCTGCAGCGCCTAAAAGCATGCCACTTAACACCTGTCGAACATCGATAAATTGCAGCGAACTAAATTGAATTTTTTATTGGAAAAATTACGAATTTCTTTTCATTTGTTGGATGCAACGGCTGGCGGCGTTTGGTTTGAAGCACTAGTGTGCTTTGCAGACTATGAAGGTGAAAGGGGCTGTTGGCAAATAAATAGTTCTATTATACTTGCATTTTCGAAAATTGACAACTGAAAAATTTGTGTGACAACTGTGCGGTGAGTCAAATAATCGGTGAGTGACTGAAATATGGGGAAGTATCATATTTGTATGAAGAGCAAAAAATTTTAAGAAAAAATTACTTTTGCAAAACTGAGCTTTTTGCTGAGGAGCAAGAATTTTAGAACTGTGCAGAAAGCCTTGAAAGTGATAAAAAGTGAAAGAAATGCAAAGCAGCTTAAAAATCATTAGAAGGGAAAAAACAAATTATAAAAATTAAGGAAAAAATAATTTACGTCTTTCTAAGGACGGGAAGAGGAAGTGGTTATAAGGCAAAGTTGTAGTTAATGAAAGGATCTGCATTTTTGTGTAAACACCTTTTTCACATAACCTCAAAATTTTAGTTAAAAATCCAAATATTCAAAATTTTTGGATTTTCGTTTTTATCTTGTACAAAAGAAAATTTTTTGACGAAATTTAGTGTAAACTTACCCTATTAAACTGTATCGAAAAAACTGTACTTTGACTAATTACATTTGTTCTTCTGCATGGTACTTATTTCTGATTAAAAATTCCACTGCAGTTCTTACAGAGTTTGCCTGTAACATTTTTTATTTAATAATTTTGAACTCATGGTCCTTAAAATTTGAATAACTACACTTTTTCTTCTGCATAGTCCGTATTTTTGATTAAAAAATTCACTGTATTTCCTACAGGGTCACCTGCACCATATTTTATATAATATATTTTAACTCAAGTTCCCTAAATCCTTTACTCATCACACTTTCTCTTCTGCAAAGTACTTATTTTTCTTAAAAAATCTCACTGCATTTCCTACAGGGTCGCCTGTACCATTTTGTATTTAATAATTTTGAACTCATGGCCCTTAAAATTTGAATAACTATACTTTTTCTCCTGCATAGTCCGTATTTTTGATTAAAAATTTCACTGAATTTCCTACAGGGTCACCTCCACCTTTTTTTATATAATATTTTTTAACTCAAGGTCCTTAAAACTTTTACTCATCACACTTTCTCTTCTGCAAAGTACTTATTTTTGCTTAAAAAATCTCACTGTATTTCCTACAGGGTCACCTGTACCATTTTTTATATAATATTTGTTTAATCATGGCCCTTAAAAATTTAACTGATCACACTTTTTCTTCTGCATAGCACTTATTTCTTAAAAAAAAAATTCTCAATACAATTCCTACACGGTCACCTTCATAATGCAAGCAACAATATGTCCAATTATTGGAACCCAATATTCAAAGTGTATAATATATAATTCTACATTTCATAGTGATCTGAGCTGGTCTTGCATTAATCCAAAATGTCCATTAATAATTTATGATTTTACAAAACCCCACCAAACCTCACCTTTGATACGAAAATATTAGACGAATTCTGTAAACCTTTTTGCTGCCCACTTGATGTGTGCAGGAGAAATTGTACTTGTCATTTTTATAAACACATTTTTATTTCACTCCGTGACCGTCCGCTCTGCTGTCCCATTAATGCCCCCGCTGTCGCAGTCATTATCCTCGAGCAATAGTACTCTTCCTATGTGGTGTGAGCGGTAAATTGGGCGATTTCGTAAGGCAAAGTGTGTCACGAACTGCTCTCCAAATCTTTAACAACCTCAACAGCGTAACGCTCAACCCAAAATTTGTACGTTGCTTATACGCCCTGTAGTGCTCGCAACGTGCAGTGCCCTCTGAGGCGGGCTCACAGCAACAAGCGCACGCGGCAACGGCGCTGGCAGTGGCACTGTTTGACAAGTCGCGCGCCTAAAGTATATTTAATGTGCGCGTGCTAGGCGTGGGCAATAAAAAATGGCAATAACAACAACAGCACAGCAGTGGCAGGATATTCGAGGGCAGCTGTGACATTGGAATAAACAAATCCACGGCTGTATATTTGAGCACGTGAGTGTTGTAAAATAAGGGCAAATAAATATGTCAGCGAAGCAGAAGTTGTCTTCGAGATAAAATTATAGCTAAGCAAATTTGTTTGATAGGGTGGTTCTTAAAAACAATACGTGTTTTTTTTTCTTAATCTAATTGCCCCATTAAATGCTTTCATAGTTGAAGTTAGCTGATATAAATTAGAAAATGTTGAGCTTAACGGAACTCTGTCAACTTTAAGACACTCCTCAACTGACTTCAAAGGTGTGAATATTTTCATTAAAGTTTATAACGACTTTGAGGTTAGGTATGAGACTTCAATAAAATTATAAAACCTTTCTTCATACCTTTAAGTACCACCCTAATATGTGTATTTGTATGTATTTTCGCGGAAGCACGCGCGTGCTCGCTTGTCATAAGTTAACAAAGCGGCATTTGACATTCGATTTCGTCCTAAAAATTCAATACAAAAGCGTCAATAAAGGCAAAAATATGCCACATAAATATTGTAAGCGCGGATCCAGCAGATATAAGAAGACGAAAAGCGGCAAAGTGCCACTTAAAATTCAAAACGTCGGCAAACAACTTCAATATTTCTTCACTGCTCCGCTGTTCTTCCGACACTCGTTAGGCCGTCAGCGCTTAAATTTTATGTAAACTTTGAGATTTGAAGGCCGCCAACGAAAAGCGCCAGCATAAACCTGTCCAACAGCCGGCGGCTATGTTTTCATTCTATTTATTTTTTATTATCGTGCATTCGTGTTTGTGTTTAATTGTAATTTTTGTTTATTGTAGCATGTTTTTAGGCGATTTAAAATAATTTTAAACTTGTTCGCGTTTACTCGCCCTCGAACCCCAACCGAGACACGCACTACCGCGTGCAAACACAACATTCTTACGAAAATAGCCAAAATAATGCGGAAAATTTGCAACAGCCGCGGCGCGGGGGTGGTTTTTTTATGGTTTTTGCTTTATCCTTCGTTTGCAGCAACATTTCATTTTTGTTGTCAGGTCACGAAATTCGCTTCAAAAATTTATTGCGTGCTTCTCATTTGTTATTTGACTGCTTGTTAGTTGCCTAACTAAATCTGCGAAAAATCCAAAGGGGCGGGCGGCGGTAGGTGGCTTAGGGCTTGTGTGGCGTGTAGGTCAATAAAGGGAAGACCATAACTCACACACGCTGCTTGGCGCGCTGAATTACGAATTTGTTGTTAGTATTTGTTAGAGTGCGTGCACGTTTGCACGTGTAGTTTTTGTTGTTGCTATAGCAAATCTTTTCTATTTTGTTAAGCAATGTTGTTGTTGTACACATGTTGATTTGAGATACTGTTTTTGTACAATTACAGTGATTTCGTGAGTTCAATAGTTGTTGAGAATATTTGTAAGAAAAAAATTTGTTTTGATAATATATGTAACTACAGAGTTGCCATATTAGAATATTTAAAAAAATTATTATTATCTTTAAAATATAAATATTTCCACAACAACTGATTATTGAAGTATGAACAAACAGTGTAATTTGATTTTAAGGGTTGCCAGATGACAGTAATTAAAAATAAGTGATATGAAAATGATTTTTGTAAAATGCTCATTTTTACAAGGTGCTACCACCACATTTTAATTTAAACATTTGAAGGATTTTACTAAATTTAATCGTTTACTAAACTATTATAAAGAGTTTTTCAATAAGAGCGCTACAAAAGTTTTTCTAAATAAAAAAAAAAATTAAATTTAATGAAATTTTTAATTCCTGTGATTCGATGCCATTATGTACGAAACTCGATTTATTTTGCATGTCCACCATGGGTACGCTTGCAGAAGTCCAGAAGCTGAATACAATTTTCAACGGTTTTGAAGCACAAATCGGCGAAAATGCTTCATAATGTGGCTTGTGGTGCCGTCCTGTTGGAACCACATTTTGTCCAAGTCCATATCATCCGATTCGGGTCAAAAATATTCGGTTATCATTGAGCGGTAGCGATTCCCATTCACAGTAACGTGCCGGTCTTGATAATTACGAAAGAAGAACGGCCCATTGATGCCACTGCCCCATAAACCGCACCAAACCGTCATTTGCAATGGGAACTCGTGGATTACATGTGGATTGCTGCCTGACCAATAACGCATATTTCGCTTATTGACGAAGCCATTCAGTCACAAATGCGCTTCATCGCTGAAGATGATTTTTCGCTGAAAATCCGAACCATTTTCAAGTTGTTGCTCAGACGAATTCATGATCATACGAAGATTAAGGTGGTCAAGCGGCTTCAGTTCTTGCGTCATTTGGATCTTGTAAGGATGTAGGCCAAGATCTTTTCGCAAAAGTCTCCATAACGACGTCACACAGTTTCCAAACGCTTGAGTACGACGTGTGAGACACTGGTTTGGGTCTTCCTCAATTGAGGCGCTAGCGATAGCAATATGCTCGACACCACAAGCATTTCTGGCACGGGAACTCATGCTCAATTGTTGTTCTTATTATGGCTACTATATTGGACGCAGCCTCCCCTCTGAATTTCGGTAGATAATTTTAATAAATTGGATTCGTTGTTGGATCACACTACTGTGCACAAAAAATAAGGAGATATCGTATTTATTTTGAAAATTCTTTATTTATTCTTTAAAATCAAAGTGATCCCCTCCCGATGCCAATCAACGGATTTTCCAATCTTCGAAACACTGGTTGTAGTCACTTTCCGGGATGGCCTTCAGTTCTGTTTTCATTGCGTCTTGAATCTCCTCTATCGTATAAAAACGGTGTCCTCGGAGCGGTTTTTTGAGCTTGGTGAACAGCCAGAAGTCGCACGGCGCTAGATGGGTTGAGTTTTTGGCGAAATTATCACGAATTACGAGGGCAGTATGAGATGGTGGATAATCGTGGTGTAAAAACCAAGAATTGTCTTTCCACAATTACAGCCTTTTTAGGCGGATAGAGCTACGCAAACGACGCATAAAGTTCAAATAATATTCCTTGTTGACTGTTTGACCGGTTGGAAGGAATTCATAATGCACAACACCACGATAATCGAAGAAAATAGTCAACATGACCTTGATTTTTGAGCGACTTTGGCGCGATTTTTTTGGTCTCGGCTCTCTTTTGGCACGATATTCGCTCGATTGATCGGTTGTTTCGGGGTCGTAAGCATAGATCCAAGTCTCAGCGCCAGTAATAATGCATTTCTTGACACCCTGGTAGTCGGAAAGCATCGTTTCACACACTTCAACGCAACGCCTTTTTTCTAAAGAATTCATTGTTTTCGGTAGCAGTCGAGATTTGACGCGCTTGAGGCCCAAAACATCCTTCAAAATGGTATTGGCTGAGCCTTTCGATATGCCAAATTCATCAGTAAGGTCTCTAATTGTTAATCGACGATTTTTCAACACCAAATCTTTGATTTGTTGAATGTGAGCTTTGTCGGTTGAGGTTGATGGTCGTCCTGGACGCTCTTCGTCTTCGCCACGTTCACGGCCGGCTTGGAACTCACTGTACCACTTGCAAACACTTTTTTTAGACATAGCCTCATCACCAAAGAAAATTGATTCCGTAAACAAAATTTGATGCAAATTTTTTCCTCAACATATTTCGACACCGCAAAAAACGAAAAACTCACTTTTAGCAGCTCACAAAACGACACGTATCTCAAACACTAATGAATATTTTGACATGAAATTTGACACAAATGTGACTGAAAGTACTACCAACCTAAGAAAAAAATAATTCTCCAAATCCTTCGACGCGCGCAGTTTAAATTCGAATGCCTTATTTTTTTGGACACAGTAGTATATATATTTTTCCACGATGAAATGTCAAACCTTACTGAAGAGAAACGTCAAAAGAGCGGAAAATAATATGGCGTCGTTTGCTGTCCCTATCGGCCTATTTTTGTAGTGCCCCTATTGAATTCCCTTTCTTTACAATAAACATTAAGTTGTATTCACCATAAAAAAATTTAAGTTTATTTATAGAACCCTGTAACTTAAAGTATAGATTGAAAAAAGGCTTCAAATTTGCTGTAGTGATGTGAAGTGGATATTTTCTAACTGTCATGATGAACTCGGGAAATAACACCATTAAATTCTGGTTATTATTGTTGTACTAGAAACAGCTTATTTTTATCGAAAATTATTGCCTGAACGCCAACAAACGGGTGATTTAGTGTCGTAGGTTTCTAACACTTCCAGCAAAATATGAGCGCAGGACAGTTCAAAAGTTGTTGAGAGCCATTTGAGGTGACTTAGCATGCTAGATAGGTGTTGGTGTTAATAGCACCTATACTGGAAGTGTTGAAAGTTAGTCCGGAGGCGTGAAATTTCAACATGCCACACCAGCCGGTTTACAGTGGCGCCACATTAGTTTTAATCCTTTGAAATTATTTATTTAGTTTAGTCGCTTGCTTTAAAGGGTGCGTGTTTGCTATTAAATTACAATTAAAATCACCCAACAAGTATATATAATAACTTGAATTGCGATAACAACAACAATAACAATTCTCGTATTTACATTTATCGAATGAAATAAAAACAAAACACAATTTGGACAAAGTGAAATTTACAGAGCTTCCCAGCTAAGCGCTTATCACAATAGAACGCTTGACTTCAGCAAATACGCCCCTTAATTCGATTATAAACACAACGAAGCACAAACAATTCAATTTCGATTGTTATGCAATGAAAACATTAAAGGTGAAAGTGAATTTGTATAAACAAAACGCCTTCCACACAATAAAACTAAATTTATTTTTTTATTTATTTTGGTTGTTTTGTTGTCACCAAAAGCAGCGCATAATGAATATATTATGAATACAAATAGAAAATGTTTAATAAAATGAACAAGTAATTAAATTGCTTTTATGATTGCTATAAATTTTGAATATGCACACACCAATGCAACCGCTATTTATGCATACAAAAAATTTCGATTATTTTTCTGGAACTAAAATTTGAGGTCAACAGTTTGCAGCTGCTGGAATAATTTACAGTTCGTAAATTTGTAAATTTGTAGATTTGGCAGCTTTTCAAAGCCAAATATATGCGCTGGTGCACTTGGTTGCGCTGAAATTTGCATATAACTGTACATACAAGAAATATAATTAAAAAGAGTTCTAAAAAAAAATAACATTAACTGCCATTGCACCGAAGCAAGCATACCTTTTACAATTAAAAAGTGTGTGTTTTCATAATGAAGTGATAAAGTGATGAAAACTAAATCTCTTTTTATTAAAAAAAATCGAAAATTGTTAAAATTTGCTACCGAAATTCGGAGTCAGTGGCCTCAACTTTAAGAGCGCTTCGTCCAATTGATAGTCGTTCTAATCGTCCTGTCAGATCAACAATTGGGTGTCCAGTGGAAAAATTTGAATCTACAGGCACAGCACAAAATGTTCCCGTGCCAGTGGGACAAAGCAGTGTTCGTAGTGTCGAGAAAATTGCTGCCGCTAGCGCATTAATTTAGGAAGACCCACACGCCGTTCTCAAGCGTTGGATCTCTATGACGTCGTTGTGGGCGATTTTTGTGAAAAGATCTTGACCTTCATCATTACAAGATAAAAGACGCCAGAACTGAAGCCGCTTGACTACCGGAATCGTTATATGTTCGTGAAATGAGCTGAGCAACAACTTGAAAATGATCCAGATTTTCGTTGAAAAATCATCTTTTTTGTACAATTACAGTGATTTCGTGAGTTCAATAGTTTTTGAGAATATTTATAATAAAAAAAAATTGTTTTAATAACATTGCCATATTAGAATATTAAACAAAATTATTATTATCTTCAAAATATAAATGCTTCCACAACAACTGATGTTTGAAGTATTAAAAATCATGTAATTTGATTTCGAAAAATCATCTTCAGCGTTGAGGCTCATTTCGGGCAGGATGGCTTCGTCAATAAGCAAAATATGCATTATTGGTAAGGCAGCCATTCACAGGTACTCCATGAGTCACCATTGCATCCTGAAAAAATTAAGGTTTGGTGCGGTTTATAGGCCGACGGCGCCATTGCGCCGTACTTATACCGTGAGCAAGACCGGTGCGTTACAGCGAATTGGTATCACTACTGTTTAATGTTAATCGAATATTTTTTCCCCGAATAGGATAAAGAATAGAAAAATTCCATTGATATACCAAACCGTTTTTGTAGCGTTCTTATTAAAAACCTGGTTATAAATGCCAAAGAATGTTCTTTTCCTCGAAACTTTCTTTGTTCAAACTCATAACCACGGTATCTCAGGCTTCACTGCACCGAGTTACCTGAAATTTTTAGAGAGTCTTCTTTATAGACTTTTCTATGTCTAGAACTATCCACTACGTCTAATTAAATTTTTTACTATTTTTAAAAATTTGAAAGAAAAAAGTGGAACAAAAATTTTTGTTTCGTCCAAATATTTTTTAAAACTTTAGCGTAGAATCAGCTACTGCGACATTATTCCGGATGAATTATTTATTTTATTTGGTTTCAGATTTGGTTTGTTCATGGTATAAAAATAACACAAAAATCATTTTATTTTCATGGTAAACACATATGGCAAATAAAACCAATTAGTAAACAAAACATAAAGTGGATAAATTTAATGAATTTTTTCGTTTTTCAACAAAATGCAAATTCAATACGTAAATGTTAATAAAACCATTATTTTTATTATGTTCTTTTTTTATTATATGAATTAATATTGTATGAATGCCACACTGCCACTTGAGAAAAAAGGAGAAAATTAAATTGAAAGAGAGCGGCTGGAGCACAAAAAGCTATGCA
>JAPZAG010001056.1:0-42361 GCA_027475135.1 Bactrocera correcta
TGATTTTGCAACACCAATACACTCAATAGCTGTTTACTTTCGAGCTCATACGTATAAATTTACGATTCATTACCTGTCATATGTTTTTTAAACATTTCTTTCGGCGAATTGAAACGAGACTTTTCCCATGATTGGTCTTTTGATGATCTTCCAGTATCAATTTACGCACTGCATCAGTAGAATTCGGAACAACAACTGTTTTTCAACGACTTTCACGAAGTTCATCTTGGAGTGATATACGACCTCGATTGGTTTCAACGTTCCATCAATAAACATTGGTCTGTGATGAAGCTTCATCGCCAAAAATCGAATTAAGTTCATCGAAGCACGGTTGCTCAGTCGAAATATGCAGGCAATAGTCGCGCGAAAATGTTCGCGATTTAGCATAATTCGATTTTTTGCCGAAACGAATATTATAAATAACTGTAAACTACCCAAATAGCGCTCGTATGTCAAAAAGTTGTGAGTAAGAATGCTATCAAAAATGTCAAACTTTAGGATATAGTTACATATGAGTCCGCAGATTGCAACACTGGAGCTATCAAGGGTTAATACCATGCCCTCTGGAGACTAGAGGAAACTCGAGCTTTATACACACTTTAAATGAATAGCTCAGAGCAGATGGAATTCAGTAACCAATCGCAAGATAACGAAGCAGATATGACCCAAGTATGTTAAAACTAAAAGCAGCGACTTATTACATAAGACCAGAAATAATATAAATGCCCTACGATGGTGCATCAAAATGGCGCATCCAACATTAATTAAGCCCAAGCTTACTCACAACAGCGGAGAGGTTACGGGACTTCAAGTGCTCTACAGTGATTTAGCAGTTATTGAATCTCACATATTAGGTTCCAAATATGGAGACCACAGATATGAACCTTGCTAACTCAGCTTCTTTTGCTGAAAGTTGGGGTGGATATACAAATTCTGGCAGCAGGTATGAAGCGAGCAATAGCAAAGGTAATGATTCAGTGGAATTAGCATCGATTACAACAGTTGGAATAAATTTCGTGGGTTTACCAATTGAGATAATTAAAGACAGGTCGCCAGGTTAATTATCAGCTCTCCTCCACTGATGGTAATATAAATAAAGTAACTATTACAGTTACAGATAATTTTGATGAATGTTACGCCAAGCGTCTTCGTATTGTTTCAGCCAGAAATTTATACAATACGCTTCAGTGCATATGGCGAATGTAAAACGGCAAAACGCGTTGTTTGCTTTCATCAGGGGAAAGGCTCAAGATGTCAACAAGAAGTTAAAAGCCTTCAATCGGCACAACTGGCATAAATTTGTTTGTGTAAAAACATCTAGAACCAACGAGAGTAGATCGGTAACTTACATGGCCATCGGACAACTGGTCATAAACTATTTCATTACTGGCGTAGACACCGCTTACGTGGATATAGCCGATTACTGCGTCGAATACTTTCAGATCTGGCGCGTTTTCCTACATACGGGCGATATGACTTAGCCAGCGTAGCCGCTGTCCTTTAATTCGCTGAACTAAGTCAATGTCGTCAAAAATCTCATTCAGCTCATCGTTTCATCGAATGCAGAACCTTTCTCTCGCAAACGCGTAACGTCGACTCTTAAGATGTTGTCATTGTCCATGCCTTTAAGCAGCAAAATGTCACAGAAGAAAACTTTTCCTGAAAAGCACGTACGCAATTAGACAAACTCTTATTTTAGTAGCTCAAATAACTCTTATTTCCATAGAAGTCTTCTTGATAGTACTCTGTTTGCGTGACTCTCGCTCAACTACCCTTCTCCTTATTTTTCGACCGCGTCGAACAAGCTCATTTTCTGGACTTTCCGTTTGATGACAATTGAAAAAAATGTACCCTATATATTTCTAGAAAGTAAATCTCATGTAATCTCCCTTTTTATTTTACTTTTACTTAAAAATGGGAGATTTAGGTTATTTTTCCTCCTACACTATGCCAAAGTATTTTTGTGTCACCCTCTGGATTATAGATATGCCATTTCTTGAAGGGTTCCCTTAACATTCAAAATTTTCGCAATAATTGAAGCTGCTGATCGGTTTGCATAATTACTGTCTGTTATATCAATTATGGCATGTTGTTCTACAGTGAGACTTACCTCCGGCTTCTTATGCTCCAAGAGGGAAAGAATATCCCAAATTTGTTCTATAATAATATTGTGTGGCGCCCTGTGCGCTGATCAGAGCCCCAGATGGCATTTCATATTGATAAAACATAGTCAGAACTTACCTATAAATGCATATCATCATATCAAATAAGCGTAATTTTAATTAGGCAAATATTTAAGTAGCACAAATACTACTGTGCCCAAAAAATAAGGAGACATTTGAATTTAAACTGCGTGCGTCAAAGGATTTGGAGAATTATTTTTTTTTTTTTTTTAGGTTGATAGTGCTGTCAGTCACATTTATGTCAAATTTCATGTCAAAATTTTCATTAGAGTTCGAGATATGTGTCGTTTTGTGAGCTGCTAAAAGTGAATTTTTCGTTTTTTCATTAAATTTTGTTTACGGAATCAATTTTCTGCTGCGGATACGTTGAGGATGGTGCAGGAAGCCTTTGCTGATGAGGCTATGTCTAAAAAAATTGTTTACAAGTGGTATAGTGAGTTCCAAGCCGGCCGTGAACGTGTCGAAGACGAAGATCGTCCAGGGCGACCATCAACCTCAACCGACGAAGCTCACGTTCAACAAATCAAAGATTTGGTGTTGAAAAACCGTCGATTAACAATTAGAGACCTTGCTGATGAAGTTGGCATATCGAAAGGCTCAGCCAATACCATTTTGAAGGATTTTTTGGGCCTCAAGCGCGTCAAATCTCGACTGGTACCGAAAACATTGAATTTTTTGGAAAAAAGGCGTCCCGTGAAGTGTGTGAAACGATGCTTTCCGATTACCAGGGTGTCATGAAACGCATTATAACTGGAGATAAGACTTGGATCTATACTTACGACCCCGAAACAACCGATCAGTCGAGCGAATATCATGCCAAAAGAGAGCCGAGGCCAAAAAATTCGCGTCAGAGTCGCTCAAAAATCAAGGTCATGTTGACTATTTTCTTCGATTATAGTGGTGTTGTGCATTATGAATTCCTTCCAACCGGTCAAACAGTCAACAAGGAATATTATTTGAACGTTATGCGTCGTTTGCGTAACGCTATCCGCCCAAAAAGGCCGGAATTGTGGAAAAACAATTCTTGATTTTTACACCATGATAATTCACCTGATCTGGTGCGACTTCTGGCTGTTCACCAAGCTCAAAAGACCACTCCGGGGACACCGTTTTTATACGATAGAAGAGATTCAAGCCGCAGCGAAGACGGAACTGAAGGCCATCCCGGAAAGTGACTACAACCAGTGCTTTGAAGATTGGAAAATCCGTTGGCATAAGTGCATTGCATCGGGAGGGGATTACTTTGAAGGGGATGAAATTGATTTGGAAGAATAAATAAAGAATTTTCAAAATAAATACAATGTCACTTTTTTTGGGCACAGTTATACATGTATACAATTAAGGCGTAGCATCACATAGACTAGCTAGCTATCACCAGAAAAAAATCTCTACCTTACTTTACTATTGTCACAACCAGTACAAGCTTGACGCATTTTCATTATGGGTAGTCAGAATTTTCAAAAAATCGATTTCATAGAAATATAATCTGAAAATATGAAGTAAATCCGAAAAACAATTATCGAGTTATTCTATAAGTATGTAGCAAAGGATTCTCGGGCCCTTTGGAACGTTCGAGAGCAAATAGATGCAAGCTTTACGTATATTGAGTGTCCTCTAATAAGTTGTACATGCCTTCTAAACCACCAAAGCTACAACAACCAAATTTACACAGCTCCAATCCAAAATCCAATGAATTGCACATACTACTTTTAATTTTTCTAACAAACCTTAAACTTCTTTGATACTTACAAGTTGCAAGAATATAAAATGTTTTTTCGCACTCGAACTTAGCCCTTTCTTACTTGTTCTTTCTAAAAATTTAAGCCAGACCGATGCATATCTTTGAATATTGACGCGTTAAATTGAAAATATCCACATGTCACCATAACGGTAATTTTGAAACAATGCATTTGTTCAATTTTTATTCGTATATATTTATTTCATGAACATATGTATGTATTGATGTATGTATGTGTGTGTGCAACGAAGCATTAAAATGTATTCAATATTTATCTTAAAGTAGCTACACTTTGTTTTTAATCAGTAGTACAAGCATCGCATATGCAATTCAGTTCACAATTTAATATACATATACATATATATATTTATAAATACAAACGATGATTAGATAGTATAAATGTTCGATAAATTTAACTTGCATATGTATGTATGTATGTATGTATAGATCAGTTTTCTTGCACAATACATATGTATTGACATGTATATAACCTACTGTGTGCATTGTTGTTTTTATAGGTGAATGTTTCACAGCAATCCAATGTGGCTTTTTTTTTAAGTTATGCAAGACAAGACAAACGAGACAGAAAGTCGCCACAGCGACGACCTTCAGGCATTGTCAGTTTCCAATACGAATATAAGATATTTATATAGAAATTTCGTTTCGTTTGATAGTCATATTTATTCACTTTAATATATTTCATGCCAGTGCATTGTACGTATGTATGTATGTACCTTCAACCCGCCGGCGGGTGCTTTACCAATCACGCAGCAACTTGTTGACCTGTTGCGCCGCTTTAGCTGGTGTTAGTAGAACTAACGGGCCAACATGCAGCATTCTTTACGCAATTTCTCAACACAAAATATTAAGTATGTTGTGTGAAGAATTGTGTAAGGTTGTAAGTAATTTGTTGTTATACATTAGTTATGGATATACATACATATATATTTATGTGTTTCGTGTTTTAGGTTGATGTATAATTATTTTAGTTTACAAACGAGAGCGCACCAGCACTTTTTTTGATTTTATGAATCTTTAAATACGTTTTATTATAATTGTTATAAATTAGTACTGTGCCGTTACCAGAGTGTTACATTTTAGTTTTTTTTTTGTTGGTTTCAACACACTAACGTTGTGGCTTTTGGTCAGTGCGCCACAAGTTTAAAAAATCTTCTAGTTAAAAAGGAAATTAATGATATATAATATTTGTGTGTGTCGCTTTCAACGACTTTTCAATTCATTTAGGGTTCTTCATAAGTGTTTCACATTAAAAGTAGTCTATATTTCATCCACATTTTAGTCAAAATTTTAATTTTTTTAATTTTTCAATTCAAAACAATTACAGTTAAAGCATAAAAACGGGCGTTTGGTTTCATGCCGTCTTAAATGCATTTTGTCGTTAGGATATAAGTTTACGGTTAACATTTAAGTTCATATTTACTTAAAGCGGTGTGATAAAGTTAGGTAGACACATGGAAGCTGGTTGGGCTTTAACAAGTTGCACAAATAGGGAAAGGTCATTAGTTTGTAATATTGTTTGTATTATTGTGTTATTTATTGCTAGAAGAGCGCGCAGCCAAGTAAAGTGAACCCATAGCAAGCCAAATATACACAGAAATTATGTTTACACATGTACATACATATATGTAAGTATATTAGTAACAATTCTTAACACGTTACAAATGTAAATCAAACATCGATAATGAATATTTTTGACAATTTGACGTCAAAATGCATATGCACATTTGCAGGTTTGTAACAGTAAATATTTATATTTTCGCAAATAAAGTCTTACATATTTACAAGTATTTGAATTTCGACCGAAAGCAAAATTTCATAAGTTATAAAACTATTTAAGTGTACATTCTAAAAGCTTTGAAAGTATTGAGAATTGGAAAACAGCAAAATTTAGTAAGTTATTATGTGCCACAGTGGCTTGTATGGTGCGTCAAATTAGCTGCGACCATTTGTCGCGCTTTATCATATTAACACATTCACTTTCCGAAGAGTGCAATAAAACCATGCAAACAAGACATTAACCCACACACACGCACTGACTGACGTTGATGGTTTTGTGCTTTGGCAATTTTAAACTTGTAAATGCTTGATACTTGATGCTTGGTGCGCAAAGTGCAATTGTTGTTGTTGTTGTTTCCAAGAAGAATGCAATGATCAATTAGAAGTATGCGAAAGCCTAAAGCTGTGTTTTCTTCATTGTTTTGTTTGCTTTTGTTTACTTTTTTCGCTCAATTGTATATGTTGCGTCTATTTTTAACAGCCCACGTTTCCACGTTGCAATTGCTCACAGTTTTTGTATTGAGTTTAAAATGTTTATTTCCCTTTTTTGTTTCAAATTTTTTTTTGATAACTTGTTGTCTTTGATTTTGTTTAAGTTTTACGTGTGTAATACATAGTAGGTAGATATTTTTCCGTTGATTTAATTTCCGTCTAATAAAGGTGACACAATCCCATGTTTATTCCCAACTGAAAGTTACTACCTCATAAAATTTCGATCTAAGTAAATGTGGAGTCTCTTAAAATGTTGAATTACTGCCTTAAACAGATAGCGAAACGAAACTGTTGTATTGCGTGATGTTACGCTTCAAAATGTCGGCGCAGAGTCCCAGCACGCGCTCGAATCTGTAGAAATAAAATTTATTTATATTTATGTATATTTAAATATTTATAATATGATAGAATTAAACAAATATATAGAATTAATATTGACAAAGACGAAATTATAGGTTATGTTATTATGTTAAGTGCCACAATAGATGAGTCGGAGATATGAGTTTAAATATAAAGGAACAAAATTAAGGTCTTGTATTTGAATTTTTTTTTTTTTGCAAAATATCTTTAAAAAAATTCAATCTTCGACGAAATTGTTCAGATCGGTTCAGTAAATGTCACTTAAAATCGTACAGAAAGTAATAATTTGTTTATTAATTTCCAAGCCAAATAATTTTTCTACACATAATATGGCTACAACCAATAGTTTTGGAAAATATTATAATAAAATGTTGCGAAATCTCTTTGTCTTTTGTTTTATTCTGGCAACACGGTAAAATGCTTGAAAGTATGACGTCACTTAAAATTATACAGCTGATTATTTGAAACACTAGGAATTTTGGAATTTAATGTGTACGGATATTGCCTTTTAAGTTATCTACAAAGTGCTTTCCAAAGTAAACAGGACTTTCTGAAACTAGCCCCTTGGTGGCGCCACCTACGAGTATATGTCGACTGCTGTGTTAGAATCTGCTATCATTATCGATTGCCCGGTGAGAATTTCATGACATTTCATTGATTGGCAGGGAAGTTATTGCGTTTTAAGTGTCAGTATGTTTGTGTTAACGGTGCAAAAATGAGTTTCGAATAAAGAGCCAACTTTAAATGTTGTTTTAAAATTAGTAAAACTTTACCGAAACGTTTGAATTGATGAAACAAGTTTATGGCGATGATTACCCATACCGTAGCAGAGCGTAGCAGAGTGCACGAGTCTTTTCAACGTTTTCAAAGTGGTCGTGAGGACATACATAAATGACGATCAACATGTGGGCCAATCAAAATCCGTGATCACCGGAAATTCCATCGTAAGTGTGCAGAATTCATCAAAAATCAGCCGAAATCATCATTGAAATTCATGAAAATGGAATTGAAGATCTCCTAAACATCGATTTATCGCATTTTGACCGAACATTTCTGCTTACGAAAGGTGTGTGCAAGGTTTGATCCGCACAAATTGACTGACGTCCAAAAATTGCTCAGAATCCAACATTCGAAGGACGATTATTTGACGAAAAATCACATTTCAACCATTAACCACTTCTCGTAGTCACCTAATATGGCACCGTGCGACTTCTTCATTTTCGGAAAAATGCATTTATTATTGCATTATTATGCAGACGTAGGGCCATTCCAAAGCTTGCACCGGCATACTGGCGGCCATACCGGCGGCCATACCATACGAGCTAAAACACTCGTGCTTTTGGACCGTGCAAAAAGCTGTATTGAAACAGAAGGAGACTATTTTGAATAAAATAAATTCATTTTGCCGAAAAAAATATTTGTTCTGTTTTTTTTTAAGTCCCGTTTACTTTGGAATGCACCTTGTACAGTGATACTTTGATGCTTTCAAAGTTTTCAGCATTAAAATTTAGCAAAATGAAGCAAACATTTACGGAAGAACGCGAATTGGTAATACACCAACATAAAAGAGAAAAAAGTTAAGCAGAAATCGCAGAAATAATGAACGGGCCTCGCAGCACCTCTCAGTATATGTATCATAAAAAGTCATAATGAAAATAATAAAACAAAACACGGTCGAATAAGAAGCTGAAACGTAATGACAAAAAATTGATAATACGTCAAGTGACGGAAGCCCCAGAAAATCAGACCCAAAAATCAACAACGAGTTTAAAATGTATTTGAAAAAAGACGTCAAAAGTAAGGAGAGAGCTACGTAAAAACGATTTCCATGGAAAACTGCTTGTAACAAGCCATTTATCAATAAACGCGAACGATTAAAATTTGCTCTTGAGTATCAAAAGTTAGTCAACTCAATGTCAAAAAGGATTAATAAAGGATGTGTGATTAAATATGCTGACCGATCAAAGTCAAGTTCTTGTATAGAAACTATTTTATTTGTGAAGAGTACTGAAGCTTCGGTGTCACCAAAGCCTAAGTTATTTCTTTTCATTTTTGGTTTTGCTAGGCTGAGCACTAGTTCTACTACTCAATTACTAAGCTTAATACGAAAATGTGTAAATCAACTTAGCAAATAAACAAAATAAAAGTTAATTTATTACCTCGCTCTATCCAATTTAACACATTTCAATGGACCTCTTGCTACCACAGTGGCCGCTCTGGGGCGATCCAACAGCAAAGCGATCTCACCAAAGTAGTCACTTGGACCCAAACGCCCAACCTCAGCGGGTTCATCTCCTTGCTATTAAGTGAAATATAAAATTCAATTAGTTAAAATATATAAAGAGTTATTGGTAGTTGTGTTTATTTTACCTCAGCTCTTCGTTGGAGCACAACCGCGGTGCCATCTAAAATGATATAAAAATCATCGCCTGGTTCACCTTGTTTGACAATTGTTTCGCCATCTTCGAATTGTACAGGTTCCAAAGCGTCGGCCACAGTAAGACGTTCCCATTTATCAAGACTCTCTGTAACATAAAAATATATTATGTAAGCAAATATTATTGAAACAATTATTGACTCTGTATTTATATTTAATTCAAATTCCAATATCAACCCAACTTACCCAAAATTGATACACGCGATAAGAATTCTTCGTACATTTTCCTTTTGCGTATGGTGGAACCCATCAGAATTCGGCGATATGAATCGCGATCAATGCCCCAAAGTTTGACATCGGTTTTGGCTCGCACAGTAGCTGCACGTGGCGTGCCATAGATGAGCGCCAACTCACCGAAACTGCCACCCTCACCAATTGTTGTAACCAATTCGGAATTCACAAACACCTGCAAAGTTGAGAGTTGAGTTACAGAATTTACTTTTTTTTTTGGTTTTGTTTCTTTCTTTTATTTACACACCTCAACCTCGCCGTGATCAATAACATAGAAATTGTCACCTTCGTCTCCTTGCTGAATAATGTTCTCACCCATTAAATGCGTAACTGGAAACATGGCGTCGAAAATGTCCGAACGCTCATTTTCATCCAAATGCGAAAATAGGACGTTTTTGGCGATCGCCTTGGAGAGCGCGGCCATTGTTTTGTAATCCTTAGGGACAACTTTCTTCACATAACTTGTGGCGTCTTCTTCGGTGACCGGCTCGGCTGAGATGCCGCCACGTCGTCGTACTGGCGGGGCGGCCGTTTGTGGCATTGGACTGAGATCTTCGAAATCATCTGGACTGGTCACCTGTTTATGGGCGTCAAGCTTAACTTGTTCCTGTAATAAAGCAATAAAATATGCGTGAATGAGTTGCACGAACAATACGAAAGGAGAAAGTCAATAATGTAAATAAGGTAATACAAATACAATTTTATAATGAGGCATTTTGTAAATAAAGAATACACATATGGTACGCAATACTGTAATGTGTATAAACAAACCCACAGATCGAAAAAATTGCTGACTATACAATGCGATTACTAAATCACTTATGTAATTAAAAGTGAAGCAAATATACTTGCAAGTGTGTAAATATTTACATTAAATGAAACAAATCTATTTATGAATAGAAGTGCTGTAATTTGCATACTCTGTAGGAAAATCGAAATATTTTGAAATAAAATGTGGGCAAAAAACAGTAAGACTTTTTTATTTCAATTTTGCATGAAAACCCATTCTTTGAATTTTTTTTTTGTGTTTCAAGATTATACAATCGATAACGCGTTGACGACAAACCACATCCAGGACGGCCATCAATATCAAATCGTGATCAACACGATAACAAAATAAAGGAATTGGTGATTGAGAATCAACGATTAACAGTCAGAGATATTACTGACACCGTTGGAATATCGGAAAGATCAATAAAAAAATCGTTTTGAAAAATCATTCGGGCCTAAGAAAAGTAAAAGCTCCAAAAATCACCAATTTTTTTCGAAAAACAGCGTCGTGTTAACGTCTGTGAAACAATGCTTTCCGACAACCAGGATGTCATGAAACGTAATATTACTGGCTATGAGTCTTGGATCTATGCTTGTCACTCGGAGACAGACGATCAATCGGCTAATTTCGTGGCGAAAATTGACCGAAGCCCAAAAAACCTCGTCAAAAACGGATCAAAATCAAGTTTTCTTCGGTTAACGAGGTGTGGTGCACTACGATTCCTTCCGACAGGTCAAACTGTCAACAAAGACTATTATTTCGAGCGTTATGTAGAAGCCTATTTTGGAAATTGACTTCAACAACTGTTTCGAGGATTGGAAAAAACGTTGGCACAAATGTATTGGGGCCAAAGGGATCACTTTGAGGGGGACGACATAAATTTGAAGAAAAAGTTAAGAATTTTAAAATTATGAACAATGTCTTACTACCATATTTTTTTTTAATGAAAAACTCTGAAATTTTGCAGACGACCTGTTAAACCACAAGAAGCTGCTCATTTGTAGAAAACGCTGAAATCGAACTGACAAAGCCATTAGCTATCATACAAACTGAACCCCTGACAATTTCACACGGGGACGCGAATGCCTTTATAATGGGGGCTTGGACTCAAAGCGATTTCATTTATCTTCAGCTAATGGTTAAGAAAACACTAAATTTCAATAAAACATCGAACATATTAACCGAAATAAACTGTTTAAAGTCAACTAGAAAGTGAAAGAATTGTTCTGATTATAACCATTGTCGGCACAGGGACAGACAATTATCTCAGAAAGACCATCTCTGAATTTATTTCAGATAACTCCCATACTGATATATATAATCAGGTACGAAATTGTGATGCACTCCTATTATTTTGAACACAACTGTACATATTTATAATATTGAACGTAACATTTCAAAATTCGAGACGATTTGTAAAAAGATAAATAATCTTTGGAGACAGTTGCGAAGAATAAGGGGAAGCGTAAACATTTTGAAGTCCAATTAAAACGATTTTCCTATCGTTTTATAAACATGTGACACAATAATCTGGTGCCTTCGAGTTAACTCAAAGTAGTTTGCAAAGTTTTTCGTCCGTACTAGCCTTTTTCCAACGTTCACTGATTCATCGTATTGGCCTGTACGGAATTCAGAAAACCAATTACTAATGGTTGGTTCGCCTTATGCAGAGTTCGTATAACATTCGCCGCGGCATCTTTTGCCCAACAAATTGATCAAACGTTAAGCATTAAACTAAGGGGTTATGTACATGGGTCTACGGGTTTCAAAAAATCTAATTTTTATTGTCTTATTAAATTCTAAAACACTTCTTTTTCCTATGTTTTCTACTTGATCCGATTCATAGAATCGGAGATACAGCTTTGAGAACTTGCGTCCTCGAGGCTAGCGCCACAGGTAAACGCATTTGTCACGAAACTGTGTTTTTGAACCCGGTTGGCAAGATTTCTCGAGAACTCCTCAACAAATATTCATTAAATTTTACACAGGTCTTTGAAGTACAATTCTCAAAGGCTTGGACAAGGTATTTTTTTCGATTACATCTCTTTGAAAAAAAAAAAAAAAATGTGGCGAAATTTTCGCTTTTTTGTGTAAAAATGTCTGCCAAAAATCAAATTTGCAGTTTTTTTCTTCGTCCGAGTTCTAAGTTAACAGTATTTTTACACTTTACATGATCATGTAAGGAGTTACCCTGCCAACGCGGATTATAATATATATATATATGACCGAGTTTAAAATATTTTATTTTTTTTTTTTTTTCAAAAATTTCAGAATTTCTTTATAAATGATGTATGTTTGTAACAATAAAAATTGTAATAAAGTATTTTATTTTTTTTTATTTAAGGGAAAAAATGTTGCAAAATGCTGTTTTAAACCCATGTAACCCCTTAAGACCTAAATTAAAGTAAAAGGCGCGAACACATAATAAATTTGTCTCAAATGGTGCGGTTTTAAATATCATATGGCCCACAGCAAGCAAGATAAAATAAAGACTTATTTATACACGTGTCAAGACTTTTCGCCATTTTTCCTATTGTCATTATTGCGGCAAAAAAGTAAAGAAAATTGTCAGAAGCTGGATCAATGATTGAATTCCGCGACAAATGGCACAGGATGTGAACTAACGAAACGTATACGCCCCGTGGCACCAAATGCTAAATGTGGCAAGCAAATCTCTGCAAACCAATCTGTAACAACGAGTTTATCGTACATTCATTAGCTTTTATTATTATTTCGCTTTAAATTGAAAGACGGCATGCGACATTCCACCACTCAGGCAACGGAAATTCAAGCGAAATTGACATTCCCTCGCACACCACCAATCCGCAGCTTTTAGCTAATATACATACTATGCAAATGTATAAACAAGCAGATATACACATACATATTTATAGTATGTGTATAAGATATGCAAATATGCTGGTTTTATGTAGAGTGTAGGCGTTTAAAATGCACATTTGCAAAGCATTCTGAAGAGCCACCATCCAACTGAAATTTGTACTTCTCTTCTTTCTCTGTGTCGGCTTTGTTTTGCATACATTTCCACGTGACGTTAATAATTAAATTGTTGCGCCAACAACAAAATACCAGAAATTCATGTATGTAACGGGTGTTTTTTTTTTAGATTTGTGGTTTTGAGTGATGAGGAGGATGGAGTCATGTGTAGAATTTCACGCAAGTGAGGAAAGTTCCCTGATTGTCATTCACTTGGGAGTGGCCAGAAATGATTCTTTTACATATGACTCAAGCAGCTCACGACTTCCGGTCTTAGACCAAGTATCCTCTGGGTAGCCAAAGAACATCCGTTTGAAGGCGAGCTAAAATGAGAAGGCGAACCATCCGCGGTTGTGCGCTGGGTATGGGACCCTCCTCGTAAAGAACGTTTCCGATGAAAACGAAACAACAGGCTTGGATGAGAGACCTCCCTTTTGATGACGACCACGGTTTTCAATGAGACAATACTTTTTACTTACAAGAACCAGAACACGGTTCAAAAATCATCCGAATTTATATCAAAATAATGGTTTAATTCACGTCTCATATTCGGTCAAAATAATTGCACAGCAGAGTCGGTAATTCGAGCAACCATGGATCGACTTCGCACCACGTTTACTCTGGTGGATAAATTGTATCATCAGAGACACCTTATAGCACGCAGCAGAGACGAGAGTAACAAAGACGATTCGAATGAGTCCACACGCCAACGCGCGTATCAATTCAAGCTGTGCCCATCCACTTTATGGAATATTTTGCGGAAGGATCTAGATTTGCTGGCTTAAAAAATTCAACTTGTGCAAGAATTGAAGCCGAATAGCTATCTAGCCCGTCGCACGTTCTGTGTATGAGTCCAAAATTAGATGGCTTGCGATACCGATTCTCACAAGACAATTTTGTTTTCTTCGCTAAAACATCACTTTGATTTGAATGGATATGTTAATAAGCAAATTTCTGAAGCGATTATAATTCACACACCTGGAAACCTTGGAAACCTCATACATTCTCACTATTTTGTGCGCTCTATCGGCGGAGGAAATCATTGGTTCTTTTTTCTATAATGATGAAATGAACCCCGCCGTAATGTCAAAATCAATGGAAAACGCAACAAAACTTTTTAATGGTTTTTTCGTGCTTGAATTGGAAAATGTTGAATGTGGACGAATCAGAGATTCCAAAAATACGGCGCTATCGAAACAATAAATCAATTGAAGGAAACTTGTGGTAAGCGCATTATCTCGCGTGGTGAGCTTGTGGCGTGGCCTCCAAGGTTGAGCGGTTTGACACCGCGCTACTATTTTTTGTAGGATTATGTGAAGAAGCAAAGTCAGAGATGTTTGACACCTTGGAAGAGAACATTCGGGGCGTTATTGCTGACATAATGTGGCCGATAATTAGGAGTTTCGGTTGGAATTTATTTTGAACCAGCCACGGCGGTCAATTGTCCGAAACCAATTTTAAAACATATTAGCAAACTCTTATCTTTATAACCAAGCTAAAATCTTGGCCATAAAATGAAATCATATGCATTTTATTTCTTCTAAACCACATATCTAAAAAAGCACCCTTTACATACATATATGTGTAAACACTCACTTAGGGGCATACGTATTTATTTTTTAACCTAATTGACAGAAGGTGCGAGGTCAGAATTTTTTTACAATTTACACAAACAGGGAGTTGTATGTATGTAGTTTGTATAAACAGACATAAACAAATGGATCCCGAAGTTTGTTAAAATTTTAACTCCCAACTTCTGAAAAAACTTCTATGATTTTAGTTTAATAACAATTCTTTCTTTATGGGCGTAGACACCGCTTACGCTGTTATTGGCAGAAGGACATAACAGCCTCGGATGAGAATTTCTAAATGAGACGGCGAATCATCCCTCCACAGGGTTGGGTGATGGATTCGGCAGCCGAAAACAGAAGGAAACAGTCAATTCAACCGCTTGTAATTCACGGTACTTGTCATGATTTTATACAACAACCTTCAAAAATAACGTGATAAACCTTACGAGTCCTCAAAATTTACAATGAGTGATATGTATCTGGAAAACGACCTACTTCAGCGGAAAAGATTGATTCTTTAAGGTCAAGAAATGGCGAAAAATATAGTATAAATATGCACTAGCTGAAGGTCAGAACTGAAATTCGGAGTCAGTGGCCTAAACTTTAAGAGCGCTACGTCCAATTTAAGGTCGTCATAATCGTATTGTCAGATCAACAATTGAGCGTCTTGTGGACAAATTTTAATCCACAGACACAGTAAAAAAATGTTCCCGTGCCAGTAAGGCAAAGAAGTGCCCGTAGTGTCGAGAATATTGCTGCCGCTAGCGCATCAATTAAGGAAGACCCAAATCAGTCTCTCACACGTCGTTCTCAAGCGTTGGGTATCTCTGTGACGTCGTTGTGGCGTATTTTGCGAAAAGATATTGGCCTACATTCTTACAAAATCAAATTGACGCAAGAACTGAAGCCGCTTGACCCCCAGAGTCGTCGTATGTTCGTCAATTAGACTAAGCAACAACTTAAAAAATAATCTGGATTTTCATTGAAAAGTCATCTTCAGCGACGAGGCTCATTTCTGGTTGAATGGCTTCGTCAATAAGCAAAACATGCGTTATTGTTCAGGCAGCAATCCACACGTGCTTCATGAGTCACCATTGCATCCCCAAAACGTGACAAATAAAAAAAAAAAAACGAATTTCATGGAAAAATCAGGTTTAGAGGCTTGTAGTACCTCGTACTTTGCGAGTTACGACTTTGTCGCAATGGGCACTTTTGTAGTGTTCAATTCTGAGGAATACGTGTCTATAAACTCAAAGCGATGCCATAAAATGCCTCAGAGCTGTAGAAATTTAAATATAAAAAAAATCACGATTTTCATGTATTTTCTATGGATAATTTTTACATGCCTTGGCCAAGTACTTGATATTGATATTAATATTAAATTTTTTTATGGTATTTCCAAGAAAATCTCATGAAGATGTTGAAAAAAGTAGTTTAAATAAAGAAAACCCTAGCGGGATATGGTTACCTTACTCGTGGGATCTCTTCCGTAGCAAAGTTTTACAATTTATAGAAATATAACTATGACAATTGGACTCACTCTTTAAATACATATTATTTTTCCAATTCCTGCCTACTAGTCGTTGGAACAAAAGAAAATTGAATTGTTGTTGTCTTTTAATTAAAAATAGTTGTAGAACAGAATACAGTCATTACCGTCCGCAGTCAATTAAAGTCATCGTTATGAGCTTACATTTGTATGTGTCGCAGGTGGGCCGTCGGGTGTCTGTATGGAACTACTTGGCGGTTTGTTTTCATTGTTATTCTTGACACTGTGTTTGTATATATTTGTGTACAAATACATTGTAAAACTTTACAGCCAATAATCTTTTTATGTTTTGCTGCAACACGTACAATATTGCAACATTTTTCCTTGCCGTAATTCTGCTTTAATTATTGTTACACATATATATATATATTATATTGTGCAGTTATATGCGCAGCTAAATATCATCCTATTTGAAATACGTACTTACGTAAATCAAAACAAATTAATTAAGGTGGCAAAAAAGGCACAGCAAGCACATTGAGGTATAAAAGAATAAATTTACTCGTAATATACTTATACATACTCGTCTAGTATGTATGTATAAGCAAGCAAACAAACTATATACGGTTAAGAATAAAACTGTTAATGTGGTTTATTTATATTTACGAAGGCATGCTTATACTATGTACATATGTATGTTACTTTATAAGTGATTAACCAAATATGGACTATTTCAGGTTGAGTGATATTTCATCTACATCAGTATTTAGAGCACGTATACGCCCTGCAGACCACTTTGTGAGACAAGATACTCACTGTACATAATCTCCGTCAAGCCATTTATTTCATTATTCTTTGTATTCAATTCAAATATAACGGGAAATCGTAGCACAGGTACTTTTTTCAATAGTCTTTTTTCGACAGATTACGAGTGAGTCGTGTCAAGCTGTCGTGTTAATTTGCCGCATGTGAGACAAAGAGCAACCAGAAGAGATTACAGAACTGCTATTTCATCTAGAAAACCAAAGGTTTGTTGTAGTTATGTCCGGTGGAATCATCGGTCCATATTTTTTCAAAAATGATGCCGGTGAGAACGTAACCGTCAATGACGACCGTTATTGCGCCATGATAATCAACTATTTTAAGTCCGAAATTGTAGCTCGTGATCTCGGCAATATTTGGTTTCAACAAGACGGCGCCATTTACGACACATCGCATCAATCAGTCGATTTATTTAGAGAAAACTTTTGTGAGCAGATAATTTCATATTTTGGGCCGGTCGATTGGGCACAAATATTGTGTGATATCATACATTTAGACTTTTTTCTGTGAGGATATGTAAATCTAAAGTCTATTCGGACAATCTAGCTTCCATCCAGGTGGAATATTTGAAACGTGACCGCGGCCAACTTTTGAAAGAGATTATCTTCAAAGAATAAATGCCAAAGAACTTTCATTCAAATAATAATAAACATTCCCCACTAAAAAATTAAATTTGAAGTTTTTGTGTTTTTCCGATCCGAATTATGTGGTTGGTGGGAAAATTTTTTATTTGGCTTCAATCACTCTACACAAAGCACCCGTCGATATAGCCAACAGATGGATCGCTGCGATGGTTGCTGTAAGGGAAGCTGGGTGCTTGAATACCATATTTGTTCAAACTGTGACATTCTGATATTTTTTCCTTCTTCCACTGCATTCCTGAAAATTTAGATCACTACGTAGCAGAGTAAATGGTACTCCTGATCGCTTTTCACTTCTCACATACCTACGAAGGTCATTTGGATGCGACCAAGCCACTGTATAAGATTTTACAGGAATTGGTTGTAACTCAGTGAGAGGCTTGAAGAAAGAGCTTTCTTTTAAGAGCTCCCTCTTAAGCTCGCTGTGAGCTCAAAGTTAGTTAAGGAATGTCTGACCTCACTATCTATAGCATCCCGTTACTTTATCATCACACTGAATAAGAAACCGCAGGAGCTGCAAAGCCGTAGAGCTCGCAAGAGAGGCAACCGTGTCATGATTACGACGGATTGGGAACGAATTGGGTCTCTGTTGTCTTGCACCCCAGCGCTGGATCTATGGATTTCGCGTGAGCTTAGCAAGTGCTTGTCAACAAGTAGCTCCTGTGCGACAACAAGACCCGAACGAATAAGATCCACCAAACTACTTGCTCTCAGTAGAGCTCAACATGCCGTAATCGTATGAGTTCTTACACTGCCCAATAGGCGTGTAAAGGGTAAGAGTGAAAGGTGACGTGGAAATATATAGGTACTATTGTCTAGCTTTTGTAAGTCTGAGGTTGAAACATCTCAACAGTCACATCTTTGGTGAACGTGGTGAAATTGCCGTAGTTGAGATCAGCCAACTCAATAAGTTTGTGACACTCAAAGGGCATTGCTGTTTTATGAGAGCCTTTCCGATAAATACTAACGAGTATTTAGGTAGCACAATGAACCGGCGTTTTCAGCTGTACAAGTGGTATCCGTTTTTGGTTCGAGCTTTTGACCTTATCTAATTTGACTTAGTATCTACAATGGTTGTATTGTCAACTATAGTTGAGATTCAATTGTGGTTGAAGAGGTCAAATTGCACCGCGGTAGTAATACTAGTTCCAGTCAGTCACAGCTCGCCTATAACAACGTAAGTGGTGTCTAGTCCAATAAAGAAGAAGAAGAACGTACTTTGCACTCCACCCATCCTAGGAATCATCCACTCCTGAGCTCACATCAAGACATTACCACAAAAGCCCCGGTAAATACCATCTTAAATGTAAGTCATATCATTCTAACAGTAATTATTTTCTAGTTAAACGCAGCTCTTTCGTCATGAAAATCCGTGCGTAAAAAGTGGTTGTCAGCAACAAGCAGTTAAGAGTTCATTAACTAAATAAATGAATATTTATATACCGTTAAAAGGTTCACGGTCGATATTAATGGCTCACGAACCGATGAGATGAGTGGTCGTTAAACTGGCTATTAAATGCTTCAGAAATAATTTATCAGCTTTCATTGCCTTAACCAAATGTAAACGAATGCCCCGATATCACGTCAATCGCCGACCACGGAGTCGTAAAACTATCAGTAGATATGTAAACACATAAACATGCGAGCAAGTAGCGTGCGAACTGACGCCACATTTTGTTTTTCTTAAAGCGGTTGATTGTTTGAGATGACTTTGGTTGCAATTTGAATCCCCAGCATTTGAGGGAAAGGTGTGAGAATATGCTATAGATAAGTTTTTGTATGTTTATATAGTATGTATGTAGTATATATACTACATTATGTGTATATCTTTTGGTCAATTAATAACAATTGTTTAATTATAAATTGAGAAATGGTCCGTCTGCCCCACCCAGTGTCTTAGCTATTAAATTATTATCATTTTAAACCAAATGGTGATTTGTAACTCCTTAAAATTGATAATCCTATAGGTTATATATTAATGGTGAATAAGCTTTGTTTTACTAAAAGATGCAAAATTTCTGATGTTACTCATCCTTAGCTGGTTGTATTTATTCTTCAAGTGATGGAGAGCGTGAAGTTCTTGGGGTTTACCATTGTCAGAAAGCACTCATGGAAGCCAAACATCGAGCAGAGAGTGAAGAAGACATCGATCGCCATATAATGTTTAAAGAAGTAATTGGGAAGCGATGGGCCTCTTACCAAAAGTCATATTGTGGCTCTTTTTAACCGTAGTTAAGCGACTAGTATATTTTGGGGGTCGTTGTCCGATAAACGGTACTTGGAAAAACCACACTAGCTAAGCAGCTGAGGAGTGCGGCACGCATCGGCATCTGTGAGACCCTATGAACATCACTAGCAATGACACTTAATGACATTCTACACGTTGCGTTTGTAGACTTAGCTGGTAGGTGATCGACAGCGAAGGCTGATATTAGACTTAGGGAAGTTGTGTAGATGATAGGCCCCGGATAAGAACACACTGAAATTCTACACTAGTTCGATTGCGTTTCTTAAAATCTAAATCACGGCATCTGGTTTCACATATGCGACGGATTTTTGGGCGGGACGAAGTCGTTGGATAAGAGACGTAATGAGATTTTTCACGGATGGGTCAATAGTTAAGAGGGAGGTAAGAAATGGAGTCTTTTGTCGATAACTCTTCATAAATTCTAGTTTCAGGATACCAGACCACCGTGGGGTCTTTCAAGCAGATTTGGCTGCCAGTAGCTATATTGCAACTCCATTCTGAAAGCACTACATTCACTCCGATAGCCGAGCGGATATACTGACCGTGAGCTCAAAACAGCTTCAAGCTTCTTCCATATTAGACTTGTATGGGTACTCGGTATCGCTGGAAGCTGAAAAACCGACGAGTTTGCTAGGGAGGACACCCTTACCCCATTTTCCCCCCGATTCTAAGAGTGTCAGTTTACCGATGTCCTCTGACGTTCCAGCACTAGAGCTAAGGACCTTCAGCGCGCTTGACAAGCGCTAGCCAAAGCAGAACTTCTGCAATTTCGATATCCTTCTGACCTAGAGCAAACCGTGAAAGGTCCGCCGAAGTACTTGCTTTTGGCAAAGCCAATCTCGCTGCAATTGTAGGCATTCTGACTGGACACCGCCCAATAGGTTCATATGTAGTGCGACTAGATATTTTATCGGACGCTCTTTGCCAAAGCTATATAGAGGAAGCCGAGGTGGCATGATCTAGACAATCTCTCTTCTATTGTCCGTCTTCTGCCAAACTGAGATTGAAAGTTCTCGGTAGACACATCCTTAGCGAACCTAGCGAAGAGTTTGAAATTGATAAAAACTTTGACAATTCTTGATAAATGTGTTTCGTGCTCGACTGGGGAGTCTGGTGCATGATCTCATAGATGTTAGGACCCGTTATGAATAAATATTTGCACCTAAATTTTGATTCACAAATTACATAAGCAGTAATTAGTCGCTTAAATGTTTGTTCACACTAACTAAACGGTACTGTAATACACTAACAACTAAATCCACATGAGTTCAAAATTTTTACACACACAAATCTTTGATAATTACTGGTCCGCATTCATATGTAGATATGAAGGTATTTTATTATTTTACTTTTTATTTCGAACCGAGTTGCGGTCAACTGCGCCACACTATTTTATTTCTACGTTTCTGCAATTGACATTATTGCCGCAACTTGACGTCGCCACACCACATTTCATTCACACATTTTACTAAATGAGACTCACGATTTTGACCACACATTTGTGGTTAAAATTTTGCATGCAAACACAAGAAAACCAACTCTGAAGCTTCTGCCACAGTGGTGTATCACTTTCTGTTCCGTATTTTACAATAACAAAAGTTGCTTCACTCTAAACTAAACACACAAACTAATTATGCGACAATTATCAAATTTGTAGCCGTGCCTTTTTCAGATTAGAGCTAACTAATAATCATATGCATCTTATTGTAGTAGCGCCATCTATGTGTCAGGCCGGGGACCTTGCAATTGACCTGTTACTGTTCAGTAGCAGTGGTTTGTGAAAAATCACATTCTATGAGTCCCGTTATTTTGTGTATTTTATTTCTTTAGTGAATACATCGCTCTTTAAATTTTAAAACACATTTCTTTTGCAAAAATGGGTCGGTCCAAACATTGTTCTAAAGAAAATCTCATTAAAAAAATATTGACGGAAGAAAAATCTTACAAGATCATCGAATATTTGCTCGAATGTTCTGCCAAAATGATTCCGAATGCAAAAAATGGAAACCAAATCCCGTAACAAGGGGACAAAAAGAACTCTTTCGCGGACACACTTGAGAAAAGTTGTGGCTTTGGCCCGAGAAAAGCCATTTTATACCTCAAAAAAAAATTAAAGATGAGTTAGATCTTACTGTCACTGCTTCCACAATAAGAAAAAATTTAATAATAGTTAAACTTTATGAAAAACCCAAGGAAGGTGTCATTTCTTAAACCCCGGCATGTGAAGCCAGAGTTAAATTTGCTGAAGAGCAACATACTGTGGTCCGACGAATTTTGTTTTACGAGTATTTGGTTTATTTGGCAAAAATTGTTTTATTGGGTTCCCGAGGACGCCGACAGAATGTACAGAGGCCAGTAAACGCTTCATTTGATCCTAAATATGTTTGACGGAGGGTAAAAAATGGAGATGCTAAAGTCAAGGTATGGGAGTGCTTTTTTTACTATGGTGCAGGTCCGTTATTTTGTATCAAAGAAAACATGGATGCCA
Organism: Bactrocera correcta; assembly: GCA_027475135.1. NCBI lineage: Eukaryota > Metazoa > Arthropoda > Insecta > Diptera > Tephritidae > Bactrocera > Bactrocera correcta. The sequence goes on from JAPZAG010001056.1 coordinate 22,264, forward strand.
AATTGTATATTGATATAATGGAGTCGACTATGCTGGCACACGCTGAATGGAAAATGCCGTTGAAATGGGTTTATCAACAAGATAATGACCCCAAAAATACCAGCTGGTTGACAAATAATTGGTTTGCTCCAACAGATTTGAGGTTATTGGTTGGCCGGCTCAGTCATCGGACCTTAATCCAATTGGGAATCTTTGGAGGAGGTAAAAGAAGCTGTAGGGAAAGATAATCTGTCAAATTCGAAGCAATTATGGTGGACTCCATGCATAGGAAATGAGCAGATGTACTACTGTGCCCAAAAAATAAGGTGAATTTAAACTGCGCGCGTCGCAGGATTTGGAGAATTATTTTTTTTAGGTTGGTAGTACTGTCAGTCACATTTATGTAAAATTTCATGTCAAAATATTCATTAGTGTTTGAGATACGTGTCGTTTAGTGAGCTGCTAAAAGTGAGTTTTTCGTTTTTTCCGATGTCGAAATTTGTTGAGAAAAGAATTTGCATTAAATTTTGTTTACGGATACGTTGAGGATGGTACAGAAAGCCTTTGGTGATGAGGCTATGTCTAAAAAAAATGTTTACAAGTGGTATAGTGAGTTCCGGCCGTGAACGTGTCGAAGACGAAGAGCGTCTAAGGCGACCATTTACCTCAACCAACGAAGCTCACGTTCAACAAATCAAAATTTGGTGTTGAAAAACCGTCAATTAACAATTAGAGACCTTGCTGATGAAGTTGGCATATCGAAAGGCTCAGCCAATACCATTTTGAAGGATGTTTTGGGCCTCAAGCGCTTCAAATCTCGACTGGTACCGAAAACATTGAATTTTTTGAAAAAAAAAAGACGTCGCGTTGTGTAAAACGATGCTTTCCGACTACCAGGGTATCATGAAATGCATTATAACTGGAGATGAGACTTGGATCTATGCCTACGACCCCGAAACAACCGATCAATCGAGCGAATATCGTGCCAAAGTCGCTCAAAAATCAAGGTCATGTTGACTGTTTTCTTCGATTATCGTGGTGTTGTGCATTATGAATTCCTTCCAACCGGTCAAACAGTCAACAAGGAATATTATTTGAACGTTATGCATCGTTTGCGTAACGCTATCCGCCTAAAAAGGCCGGAATTGTGGAAAGACAATTCTTTTGTCTCCACCACAATAATGCACCATCTCTTACTGCCCTCGTAATTCGTGATCATTTCGCCAAAAACTCAACCCATATCGTTCCGCAACCACCGTATTCACCTGATCTGGCGCCGCGCGACTTCTGGCTGTTCACCAAGCTCAAAATAGAGGAGATTCAAGCCACAGCGAAGACGGAACTGAAGGCCATCCCGGAAAGTGACTACAACCAGTGTTTTGAAGATTGGAAAACCCGTTGGCATAAGTGCATTGCATCGGGAGCGAATTACCTTGAAGGGGATGTAATTGATTTGGAAGAATAAATAATGAATTTTCAAAATAAATACAATGTCACCTTATTTTTTGGGCACAGTAGTATTATCCACAAACGATCGTTCGACTAAATACTAATTAAGCTTTAATATTTATTTATTTATTTTTTTTTTACTTATTTAAAAAAGCATTTTATGTTATACTTTAAAGAAATCATATTTTTTTTTAATTTTGAATATGAGTGAATTAAATACAATAGTAATAAACCAATTACACAATTTTTTTCCTTCACTTAAATTTCTGGTTATGCCACCGCTCTTATTTCGAACACAGTTGTATATGTATGTATATTTGTGGGTAGAAACAAATATTGCCCAAAAAAAACATTTAGGTAACTAAAAACAATTCTAAAAACATACACATTTGTTGCCGTAAATACGCCCGCGAGTAAATCTGCTCGCCCTTAAGCGTGCGCTGTTTTATGAGTCTTTAAAATTTGGCAAGTGCTAAGCAAATAAAATGTACACATAAGTACGTGGTTTACTAGAAGCAGAAGGAAATGCTGTGAAGAAAACAAAAAATAAAACATAAAATAATTCCACACATGGCGTGTTCTCCGCGTACGCCACAAAGGCTTATTCTTACTTATATTATATAAACTTGTGCTTTGTATGTGAAACAAGAAAGATATGGTGTGGTAGAAAGAATCGAGTATAATACGCCAAACTTTACACCCACGCCACAATAAAGATGTAATAAAGGCCTTTTAATTCATGAGCAGCGTAAAGTGGAAATCAACAGAAACGTGGATGTGAGACACACCTGACTGCATTTCAACAGACCACACAAATATTAACAATAAACTGCATTTATGCCGCTATTAGTGCATTCCATAAACGCTTGTTGTTGTTTTATGCGCTTCAAGTGCCATAAATTTACGATTGTGTGCCTAGTAATCATTTAGGAACGAGAGAAAATAATTGGTTTTCATAAATATGAGCAATTCAGTTTGGAATTAATTTGTGTTCGGATGCTACAATATATGTAGACAAATATCTGCTTATATAAAATATATTTTATTTCTGAACATTCCTTCGATGAATTGGATTAAAACGTTTGCGCATTAAAATAGTAGCGAAACTACAGCAAAATTAGAATTCAGAAATTTACCGATCGACTTCAAATTGAAAATGTGTATTCTTGAATATATTTACTATTTTTGGAATTTTTTGTTTCAGCTGCTCATTCGGCTAGAATCATGTCAGCAGTTGGGGAACCTTTTTTTTGCACCCGAAGACACCATAACTTCGTCATTTTTCAAAACTATGGTAAAAAAAATCGCAAAATATAGCTGGAAATATACCTCATTTTGTCCAAAGAACTTCGATCCAGGACTTTCTTTTAAAAATTTCACGAAAATGGGTTAATTTTTCATGGCTTACACTGGTATAGCCCGTTAATATTGCATTTTGGTGGAAGTTTATGATGAACATGCTCTAGTAAAGCGAATGTACTAAAAGTGGTTTATGCGATTTAAAAGTGTTTATTTTTGTGTGGAACTGGGATTTTCTCCAGGAAAATTTATTCTAAACACAAGAAGAGATCGCGGAATTTTTAAAGGTATCTCAAGCAGATATTTGAGAACGTTTAAAATACCCAAATATATTCAAAAGCAAGGAAATTCGTTGTTATATGAATTGTAGTCAAGAGACGTTGAATACTGCTAATTTTGCATATCAGAAATGTTGTTTGCAGGCTACATAAAGAAGACGTTTGCTGCTATATATATTTCTGGCCTAGGCAACCCTAAGTGTTGCCAGGTGCAATCTGAGATTTCCATTGGAAAGTTTGACATTTTTTAGCATAACATAACTCAGAACGTTTTGTCATTTAATCGTGAATTGTTTTATTTACAGGGAATTAAAAAATTCATCTCGGCCAAAAAATGGAACTAACTCGTGAAGATTTTCGTGCGATCATTTTTCACAACTTTCGACGTGGATTATCACAACAAGAGTGCATCGATGAACTAAAATCTTTGTATGGCTATGAAGCACCATCCTATAGCACTGTGAAAAACTGTTACAACGAATTCAATCGTGGCCGACGCTCGCTCAAAGACGAATTCCGTGAAGGTCGTCTAAAAAAAAGCCGTTGTGCCAGAAAACATCGATGCCGTACGTGAACTGATAATGCAAGACCGTCATGTAACATACTTTCAGATAGAGGCATGCCTATGCATTTCTCCCACCAGTATACATTGGATATTGCATGAACACCTGGCCGTAAAAAAGGTTTGTTCTCGTTGGATCCCGCACAATTTGACAATCGCTCAAAAAAAGGCTCGTGTGTGTTGGTGTAAAGAAATGCTGAAAAAATATGATCGCGATGCTTCAAAAGACGTTTATAAGATCGTCACAGGTGACGAATTATGGATCTATGCGTATGAGCCCGAAACGAAACAGCAATCGACCGTGTGGGTCTTCCAAGACGAGCCAAATCCAACGAAAGTTGTTCGTGGAAGAAGCACTTCGAAACAAATGGTCGCCTGTTTCTTCGGCAAAACTGGTCATGTGGCGACTGTTCCACTTGAGCAACGTAGGACGGTCAATTCTGAGTGTTACACCACCATTTGTTTGCCTGAAGTCTGCGGAGAAATTCGAAAAACGAGCAAGAGAAGACGAATCATTGAGCACCACGACAATGCGAGCTCTCACACATCGGCTCAAACCAGCGCCTTGTTGACCGGTCAAAACGTCGAATTGATGGGTCATACGCCGTACAGCCCTGACTTGACACCCAATGACTTCTTTTTATTCCTACACATCAAAAAAATAATGCGTGGTCAACGATTTTCGTCGCCAGAAGATGCTGTTGAAGCATTCAAAAACCATGTTTTTCCACTCTCAATCAGAGTGGAAAAAGTGCTTCGAAAATTGGTTTGAACGCATGCAAAAGTGTATAAATCTTGATGGAGAATATTTTGAAAAACAATAAAACTATTTTCGTTGATAAATATTCCTATTTTCATTATTAGGCCAGAAATATATATAGCAGCCCACGTATGATGGGGATTATTTTGAAGACGACAAAATAAATATTGTTGAATAATTAAATATTTTGCGCTTTATTTACAATTTCGGGGTACTTTTTTGTCACAATGTGTATTGTATGGTTTGGTACCCATTTGCGATAATTCTTATCATCTATTATTCTTTAAACACAACCGCAAATACGACCGAAAAATTATGATATTTTATGACTTCGAAGGTAAGAAATGAAACCACAAGCTTCATAAATTTACGAAATTTTGACTGTAGATATGATTGATATATGTTCCGTTAGTAATCAGTTTAAATAATGTGTACCAGTGTTCACATTACTTTTATATCACTTTTAAGCTCAATAAACACCACAATATGTATTTCGATTGTTTTGGTTTAATATGAATTCTAATTCTGCAATATATTCTATAATTTTAACGATGAAGGAAAACACCTGTGATATGCGGGGTTACAGTTTAAATTTTATAACGAAATTGAATTGAGGTCTATGATAGTGTTTTCCTTCTACTCATGAAACACATCACGTTTGTATGATTCATTACGAAGTGAAAAATATATGGTCATTTCGAACAATTTGTAGGGTTCTCAATTTAAATAATTTGGAAAAAAACATTTAAATCTTTTAATCGGTAATACTTGCAAAGTATAGATATCAATATATTTAGAAGAATTTTCACTTCAATAACCGACAAATTTAAGAGTTTAATAAAAATTATATAATTAATTTAATTAAGGTTGTTACTGAGGGAAATATGTATGATCTCTCCACAAATACCAATAACTAGTGGTACTTAAGACCCACGCTCCAAAGGAGGAACAAATTGATTTTTATATTTATGACTAGAGAACCCGTCCACGCTTCACTGTGGCTGATACATAGATAATACTACTACGACCATCTATATGATTTCTATTAGCTGAATTATAACCACTAATAAATGAGATATAGCATTTTTGTGAAACAACTTGTGTTATTTTACAAAGAAATGGATCATTAAGAATTTCGTGTGTTAATAAAGCATTACTTTTTGGGTGAAAATACTGTTGAATTTAGGCTCAGGGAAATCCACCGTTGAAAAGATATTTGCTAAGCTGGAAACAGGCGAAATGAGCACAGAGGACAATGATGTTCTAAAAAGGCGAATGATCTGTGCAAAGTGGGTGCCTCGACAGTGCATAATCCAACAAAAACAACGAATAACTGATTGTGAGAAGTGTTTGAGTGCTCTTTAATCGTAATAAAATCGAATTTTTGCGTCGGTGTGTGACAATAGAAACATAGCTCCATCATTTCTCACTGGAGTCCAATCGACAGTCATTCCAGTGAACTACACATGATGATTTCAGGCGTGGAAAGACGAAAAAATCGGCTGGATTACTGAGCCAGGTATAATCTATTTCACTGCGTATTTGGTTGCAGTTCTTTTGTACTATTCCAAATACCTAGCAATTGTATTAGTTTTGAGGAAGAATCTGTTTAAAACCGTGAAACATGAAATTTGAACAAATGCATATGATTTGAAATATAATTTTTGTATTTATGAGTTGTTTTGGATTCTAACATGAAGAAAAGAAAAGTATCCTTACCCCGGTTCTAAGCTACCTTCCCACCAATTTTCAGTCAAATCCGTTCAGCCGTTCTTTAGTTACTTACACAAATACAAATTTTGTGAAGAAACCTGACCAAAGAAAAAAAGTTTTCCAAGAACTTGATTTTATTCGTTAAATTTATATGTTATACTGGTCCGATATCAGCGCATCCAACAAATGAGCAATGGACATGGCTAAATCGACATAACTCATCAAGCGGATTATATACCATATATTGGTACATATATATTTTTATAAGATCTCCGACTTGGTGTTAAAAACATCGTGATAAATTTAAACTTTTGAGGGTATAAGAAATTTTTTCTATCGTAGTAGTCACTATAATGTTTGCACAACAAGCCGCTCAACTAATTAATGCACTAATGTCAATTGCAAAAAGTCTACAAATCTGGTGTATTTGTAGGGATTTTTGATGCATGTATTAGAAATAATATTTACATGGATATACATACATACCGAAATATTTAAACAATTTACACATGTTAAATTAAGTTAGCAGGTTTGCTAAGAGCAAACATTGTTTATTAAGCTACAGATGTACAGGGTAGGCCATTTAAAGTTGACCCATTTGTTTGTTTGCCAAAATTAAGGCGTCGCGGATAATCAGCTGGGTTTAGTTTTTGTGCCATTTGAATTTTATATGGAAACATCTTCAAATCTTTATGAATTATGCGTCGGAGAGTGGTGCGAGAGATGTCTAATTCCTGAGAGCGGCGATAACTCGATGTCGATGGAGTCTCCTCAATACTGGCTCGTACAGCTTCGATATTTTCATCAGAACGTCTTGTGCGTTGTCTGGATGCATGACTGGCATTACTGAGATTACCGGTGTTCACAAATTTTGCGTATAAAGACTTAATTGTGTTCTTAACTGGAGCACTTTTCACTTTATTTTTTTTTGCGAAACGCACGTTGAGTTAACACAATTGAAAAGTTATTTTGAATATAAAGCTGAACAATTTCAGCGCGTTCTTTTGGAGTGTACTGTTCCATGGTATAAATTGTCTTCGAATGACGCTTCTGACGCGGTATGACATTAGCCGATTTGTCAGCGCTGTTAAAAGTTACAGCGTTGCCAGATGGGTCAACTTTAAATGGCCTACCCTGTATGTGAATGTGTTCACACATATAACCCATTTTAGCCGAAAATCATACGTTCAGAGCTCCTAAAGCAATTTTTTATATTTTTTTTTTCGTGAAATAAATTGATGCTAATCATTTAAGAATATTAGCCACTACAATGGAAATTAACACATTTCTTACAAAATTATAAACATTCCATCACCAACTACATACAGACACTGTATTATTAGTTTGAATTGACAAAAATTACTCAATTCATTAAATATAATAAATTGAGATCAAACTGCTATGGTTATTTACGAAGCGATAAAAATTAATCCATGAAAATCCATGCCTTAAGGGGGTATTCTAGTCTAGAAATTTAAAAAAATCGAAATTTTTCTTATATTTTCAAAGTTTAACTATTCAAGAATATGTGTACAAGAGGATTTTTCAAAATTCAAATTATTTTCGGAGATATATGTAGGCATTTTTCTGACCCGGCAACCAAACTGGTTTGGCCGGAACGCGAAACTTTAAACGCGTTTTTCTCAAAACTGACTTTTTCGGAACGAAACCCACGATTTCGCAGGTTCTACTGGATCGATTTACTTGAAATTTTTATAGTCTTCTTTATAGGCTTGTCTATGGTTGGAACTAGCCCGATCCCCAAATTTTTATTTTTATTATTTTTAAAAAAATCGAAATAGTCAGAAAAAGTGATCCAAAAAAACTTTTTTTAGGCAGTCGGCATTTTGTGAAAAAAATTTTTTCCCACTTTTCCGTAGTTCGGGCCATTTCGACATTATTCTAGATTAATAATTTTTTTTTTTAGTTTCAGATAACTAGGAGGGTTGAAATCATGGGTATGGTCAAGTGGAAGTTTTTAGAGACCCCCATTTCTTCAGCTCATAATTTTTGAAATTTTTTACTTTTTTTAGTTTTCAATTTTTTTCTCTACTCTTCTAAAATTAACAAATAACTAAAATAAAAAAAATGAATAGTAAAAATATTAATTGCCTTTTTTTACGAGACTTTGAAAATGACCTGAAATTCATGCTTCGAGACTAGAATACCCCCTTAAATTGGTCAAACTTAAAAAGTTAAAATCATACCTTTATTGAAACCCGTATTGCTTAGCGCGCTTGTGTTGAAAAATCACATTTTATTATTATCAATAAATAATAATAATTCATATGTATTTAAGTCTATATAATAATGACTATATAACTATTTCCCAGCACGTTGCTAAACCAAACATAACCCAATAAGCTAGTCTTTAAACGAAGATACACATCGAACTCAATGCCAATGATTGTTTTCGCGAAATTCAATGTCTTTTTTCTGTATGGTAAAACTTTGTCACTGTAAAACACTATAAAATATCAGGGAGTTAAACTAAAATTCATTCATGGAACTAGAGAGCGCGTATTGAAAGACCAGAGTGATTTTGCTCTGGAGAGGGAATGCTTTAGTTCCACACCTCAAGTAGTCTAAAACTATTTATAAAAGAAGTAGTATGGAATTTTATAGCGCAGGTCACCATAGATGATGGACCAATTGTCACTTCAAAGGAAACAAGAAAAAGTGTTAACTTCGGTTGCAATGAAACTTTAATACCAATGTCAAATAAAACGGTTTTCATACAGGGCTTGATTTTGTTCGGTTGGTTTGTACTGCAGCCATATATGCTATATTGGTCCGATATCGGTGGTTCCAACAAATGAGCGGCTTCTTGGGAGAAAAAGACGTTGCAAAGTTTCAGAACAATATAGTTTCAGAATTATATACAGTCAGAAAGGCGGACATGGCTAAAATTGAAAAATCTGAAAGTAAATCCGACGTTTTCTTTTGGGTGTTCCAAACTTTGTGCCAAATTTAATTTACCCTAAGCAGAGTATAATAAAAATTAAAATCTAAAATCGAGAACTTTATTTCAGTATTTTATTTAACTCTTTTCCTCTATATACATACATATGTACATATGCATGCATACATTACTTGGAAATTGTAATTAAATTCTCAGCGTAAATGATATTAAAACAAATGTATTTTTCTAAGTTGGTGGGACTGTCCTACAAACAATGACAATGACAAATTTGAGCTTAATCTTTTGCTTAAGTTGGTACACCTCAGTGGTGCGTTGTGATTTTTACAATGGATAAAAATATCGAGCAAACAAAACAAAACAAAAATCCCTGAAAAAGCTGAAGCCCATCTTAAAAATTGCTTATGAAAAGTGTTTCGAGAACTGGAATAATCGTTGGCATAAGTGTATTAAATCTGGTGGGAATCAATTTGAAGGCGACAAAAAAATATAAACACACATACATATGTATACACATATATTTTAAAGTCCGAAAGCAAGACTGAACTCCAACAACAAGAAACTTTTAGCTTAATTAGGATGTATTTGTCTGCTACCGCGCACAGATGGGCAAACAAATAGCATCATTAGTGGAACGCGACAACATAGTTATGGAAGCATATATAGTACATACATATATACATATGTATATACTCGTACAAGTATAGTAAGTACCTACAATATGTGGCCATTGAATTATGAACGAAAGAGGAAGAATATGAATTTTACTTATTTACTATTTTTTATGTGAGCAAATTAGCTTACTTAGAATTTTCTACTATTTTGGAGCTGCGGCTTCCTTGCCCAAATTAAGCCTTTTGCATTTCTTAATAAAAGTCGCAAAGTCAAACTTTTTTGGTGTACTTTGAAAAAAAAAAAAAATTTAAACATGCAATAGCTTGATTTTCTGTATGCAATTTTTCTAACTTAATAATAGTTTACGGACATCACAGCACTCCAACGATCTTATGTTTTTGAATTTTTCCAGAAGTCGAAGAATTTTCAACTTAAAGTAAACGTTATAATAAATGGCTGGCGCACACAATTCAATGGCCAGCGACTGTACGAAGAATACATATGTTTACCATTTAATATGTACTTTAGCCAGTATATGCAGACATTATTAAATAAGAGCGAGTAAGTAACTAGTTAAATTAGTGACTAACATAATGATTGAAATAGTGAATGGAATTCTGCAAACCTCTGACATATTTACTGCGTACCGCGGGCCGCTGAGGTGGTTTTATTGCAATATTGCTGGTTATCGCTGCGCGTTTGCAAGTATGTAGTACTATGTGCGTATGCAGTAGACAGCAGACGGTGCCGATTTTGTAGGGGTATCCCACGCCGTTTTTAATAGTTGCGGAGTATGTTGGAACTAAAAGCCACACCAATGTATTATATATGTATGGATGAGTTGTGTTCCTGGACTTTGACGTGTGGGAAACAAACAACTAAATCTACTATGCGGTGAATTGCTTTTATTATTGCACTTTTATATGCATTTACGTTGTTGTCACACTGTTGTTGCACCAGCACTCGGTTCACTTGTTAACGAATTAGGTTTTTTTTCACTTTCTGCAGCTGCTTCCTGCGAGTTTTATGCTTCACTTTCAAAATATTCACACACGCCTACAATGCAGAGCTACTGGCGCACTTATTTTATTTTATGCAATTCACTGGAAGACTCAATTGATTTTCGCAAGCACTAGAGCACGCATTCAGTTCGGTTGCATTGAGTTAGCTTTTTGCCTTAAATTTAACACATAATTTTCGATTAGCATAATCAACTTTGCTTACACGAAACTTTCCGTCGCCAATGACAAATCCAATGTCAAAACATTATTAAAAATAAATATTCATTTGTTGCTTGAAAATTCGCATCAATGTATGTATGCGACTGTATGTATGTATTCCGGAGCATATATACACATACATACATATGTCATATATAAACTGTATGTATAGAATGGCAGAGAAGCGCGCCACAAATATATACAATCGGTCGCGTTGAGGATAGACGGCAAAATGCTTCCAATATTCTTAGCGGCAAATAGCCAATATTTTCACCCGGCACACGTTAAAAAACTCAAAAACTCGCGCAGTCGCTACCACGGACGCTGCCGTCATTCAAAAATAAACTCTTCAAATTTTTACCCACGGCAAAATATGTACATATGTACTGTATTTCGAAGGAGGTGCACAGCATTCTCTTACACAGTTGAGGCACACTAGTCACGGAACGACTACGAAAACGTATACACATGTAGAATTAAATAAAGTGAGAAAAAAATTATGATCTCGTCGACGATTTAATGTCACATTCGCAAATTGCCGCTTGTTTGCAAACACACGCTTGCACACGTATGTACGTGCATGCATAAGATTGTAGCAACACGTCAGCAAGCAATGCATTGCCCCAAATGACTTATGCGTGTATACATAAGCAAGTGCAAGTACATACAAATGTATGTATATTCATAAATAGACATGTATGTATATAGTCGAAACAATAATAAAGTCGTTTTTTGGATTTTAATGGCTTCGATTGTTTGAAAGCAGCACGAACACGGCAAACTAAATTAACGAATTCCGCACGAGCAAGCAAGCGATTAGCTATAGCTCTGACTGGATAATAAATTGAAGAACAGTTAACAGTTAGAATAGCTATTTGAAGTTAGCTACAGTTGTAAAACCTAAACATATTAGAATAAAGTGGCGTGTTATAATAAAATGTTATGAGTATTATGTTATGAGTGAGGAAATTAAAGGCTACTCGCTGTTAAATACAATAAATTGTTTTTGCTCTATGTTGAGTGCGCTCTTTAAATGTTATGATTAATAGTTTCGTGTTTTTGACAGTTTGTGGCGGTTTCGCATTTATGCTTTAAATTATTTATTATTGGTTTAATTTATTGGAATTATTGTTGTATGGGTTTCACAGAAAAAACATTTAAACAAGAGATTGCTTTCTTTACAAATGGTTTTATATGGAGTGTTATCAACTAGAAAGCAACGAGTAAACGAATTTAATCAAAAGCAGCGGTTATTACCAAATGCATAGGCAAGGTTGTTGGATTATGATTCAGGCTAAAAGTCTACGGAGAACGAATGTATTATTTTCCTTGAACATTACTAGTAAAAACTTGTGTAATTTTCAAGGAATACAAATTTCTTTAGATCGAAGGGAAAAAGGTGTGGGTAAAAAGTAGTAATTCTGTCAAACAGTTTATGTGATTATGTTTTTAAAAAGTGTTGTATGAAGTATACCTTTTTCCATTAAAAAATTCGAATTTTATTTGGTTTATATTTTTTTTACTTTGTTAACAAAATGTTGGTTTGACTCTTTTAGAGAATTTTGCAAAGGAGAGCACATTTCATGACTTTAAAATTAACAATAGAATTTTGAAATTTAAATTACATTCGAATTTTCCAACTTTTATGTAATTAAGAGTACAGCATGTAAACCAATATTTATGCAACTTATTAATTAAGCATAATTATTGCCGCTTTCGATTCGCCACCTTGTTGCGCGATATGTATGTTTGAGTTCTGCTCTCTTGTCAATAAGCTAACAGGTGAAAGCAACAAAAAACAGTAGTTGCATGAAGTTGAGAATATGAGAATGCAACATTATTTCCTTTATGAGTTCTATGCAACTTATTTGATTAGGCCATTAGATTTGCTATATGTAAGTATATTCTCTTCTTAATAAATTTCGGTGAACCACTTAATGTATTTCGGAGAACCTTATTTGATTAATGAGAACCGTTGTCGTAATTTCAGTCTACATAAGGTTTCGTTTTTGTTATATTTTGTTTCTAAGTTTTTTGGAAAATTGGCGAGCGTATTTGTACTTTAATTACTGCAACAATGAGCACATGTAAGAGAGACTTTACCGTCGGTTAAGAAGCGTTGCAATTACGTTTAATAAATCAATGAATTTGATGCACTGTCAAAACATAAGTACATAAAATGATAAACATGTTTCTACATGCATTGGTAGTTGCATATGTATTAATTCCAATTTTTCATTTTTTATAAACACAATTTTTAAGGAAATACGTGGGTAAAGAATTTAGTACAAAAATTTAATTTAAAACGAAAATCAATTGCTGTTAGCCCAGCGTAAGCATAAAATAATTTATGTTGCACCACTACTACCACACATCGCACTTTTGCAATTTTTTACCGTTTCGTTTTTATTCCACCTACACTCACTACTTCCGACCGTTTATGGCATCATCACCGGTACCTGAAGCCGATAATAAGCACGCGCCTAAGACTTTTCCTATCGATTGGCCGTGTCTCGCGCCCGTGCCATCCCATTCAATGCGACGATTGCAACTAGTAACTGTAGCGTATACTAAAGTCTGAGCTAAACTGTTGGCGCAAACTCACATATACACACAAACACACAGTCCCCCCATACATTCAAGCGAACGTGTTGCGGAAAAGCGTGACGACGAAAAGGTGTGTAGTGGCAGCAATGACGGCAGCAGCGGTGTAGCAAAACATAAACACGAACTACACACGCTTATATAAAGATTTATACATTATATATGTTTGTATATATGTATGTACATACATATGTGCACATATAGTAGATATAAATATGTATATGTAGTTACATATGCACATATATGGATATACAACTCATGCTTAAAGCATTCCAAATCCATATAAGACATGTGCAATTAACCAAATACTTGTGTATGTGTGCATGTATCTAAGTATGTTGGTTCCATTGTACATTCAAACAAACTTAAGTACCTTTTAAAACATTAGTACACATCAAGGCAAACATTGTACATACCTACATACATATATGTATATGTACAGATGTGCTTGTAGTATATGGGTACACACCACTAACGAGTGGTGGCTACAAAAACAAATAAACAAGAAACAATAGAAATAATAAACAAATCAACAGCCATTTAAATCCATGTAAAGACACAAAGCCACACACACACACACACATCCCCAACAAATGTGTGCCACGATAGGCAATGGACGCAAAATAGTTAGTTAGCCAATACGAGTAGGTACTACACTATGCAACTACACACCTCTGTTGCGTTCATTTGCTTAGGAAAGTAAAAGTGCAAAGAGAAGCTCTAAACAAGTCCAAGTCAATCACAAAGCTTTGCATGTACATGTGTATGTATGTAAATAGTATATGTATGTATGTAGTACGTGCATCTCAATAAGGTGATACATCGACAATAAAATCTCTCACCTACAGCAGCAGTAAAAAGCAAACAGAACAACTTTTCAAGTGCGAAATTGCAAACAAGCACATACAGATATATATACATATAAGTGTGTATGCAACATAAGTGTACACTGTGAGAAATGAACGGCTTTGCTTCAATAATTCTACTGCTTAAATTGAGTTGACTAAGGCAAACAGCCATCAAAGGTGGTCCATACAAGTATACATATGTATGTGCATGCACTTAGCCATGTATTGTTTACCAAACACTAAATTGTTGTTAGCTCTTTGTACGCTATAATTTTCTAAATTAACCTTTAAATAATTGATCACCTCTTCGACTTGTAAAGCCCTTCTTTCATATCGAATCTACACATTTTTGACACTTTTGACTTTAAATACATATGTATATAAACCCAGCCTTAAATGAGGTATTGCCAACTCAAAGTTTTGGTTTGGTAATTTCTCTTGTTAACTTGCGTTCCAATCACATTCCAACACTAAAACGGAAAGTATCAGAAGCAACTTGAAATTGTGTTATTTGGGAAGTGGACGTGGTTGCAGTCCGAAAATAATGGTTTGGTTGGTTTTGGCAAAATATTCATTAAAAAGTCTTACTATTTTTTGCCCAACGTGTAGTGGTGTGATCGGAAAAATTTCTTCGGTGATTGCACAGTTATGTTGCAAAATAATTCAAGCAAAATTTTATGAATACTTCTCGTCAAATAAAAAAGTTTTTCACTATAACCCATAGTGAGTTTATCTAAAATACAAACCCTGAAGCCGCTCGACCTTCCCAAATAATATCGCTTCATTCTATGGGCTTTTGAAAAGTTCCAAGAAGATCAGACGTTTTCGAGCCAAATTTTGTTCAGCCTTGAGGTATATTTCTGCCTCGAAGGCTATGTAAACAAACAAAATTGCTGCATATGGGACGAGGAGTAACCTAATGAGACCCAAGAGCTGCCATTTCATCCAGGAAAAAAAAACAACCGTTTGGTGTGGTTTGTAGGCCGGTGGAATCATCGGTCCATATTTATTCAAAAAATGCTGCTTGTGAGAACGTAACTGTCAATGGCAACCGTTATCGCGCCATGATAACCGACAATTTGTTGCCTGCAATTGAAGCTCGTGATCGGTGACATTTAGTTTAAATGTCGACATTTAGTTTAAATTTCTCCATATCACATCGATCAATGGATTTATTGCGAGAACACTTCGGGTGATCAGATAATTTCACGTTTTGGACCAGTCGATTGGCCACTAAGATCGTGTGATATTTCACTGTTACGACTTTTTGCTGTGGGAATATGTAAAGTTTATGCGGAGGATCCCGCTTCGATTTAGGCCTTGGAGCAAAACAGCATCCGTGTCCTTCGCCAGTTTCTAGTCTAAATGCTCGAACGGGTCAACGAAAATTGGACTCAACGGATAAACCATCTGAAGTGTAGACGTGGCCAACATTTGAAAGAGATAATCTTCTAAAAATAAATGCCAAAAAATGTTTTTTCGAATGATAAACAAAAATACTCCCTCTTAAATTTGAAATTTGTGTTTTTTCTTAAAAAAAAAGGAAAATATGCAACCTCGAAATGGATCACCCATCATAATAAAAAATATGAATTTGAAATATGATGCGTTATCCACATTTTTTTTTCGTTCAAACTTAAGAGAATTGTTTACAAACTCTACATATTTTCATACGCCAAAAGTTAGAAATTGTTTTGACACAAAGATGAACATTGACCCTCACAAGTGTTAAACAACGAAAGTGAAAACAGACGAGAATAAAAAGCAATTTGGGCATGACGTTAAACTTTTCCGGCAGCTTTCAAAGTTAGGTAATTAAGAACAAACATAACAGTACAGTGAAACAAGTAATTTGCTTCAACAAGAAGAATGTAATATAATCTCTATTTTGGAGATCACATTTCAAACTATGTGACAGAGACAACTGACATCGTCAAATTATGAAATGCTGGTAACTTTTTGGACAAAGGTGTTTCGAAATTTATGAAATGTACCACACACCATTATAAAATTCGTTAAGACAGAAAATATTAATTAATAATAATATTAATTAGGTAAAGGAATATTTGAGAACATATTTATATTTCCCACAATAAGGATTTCAGGATATTATCAAAAATTACAGCTAAGCAATTTAGGCAAAAAGAAAATAGCCAAATATAAACAACGCTAACAATTTTCGACGGTTTTCAAGCATAAATCGGCCGACACTACGGCAATTTCACGTTCGATATTCTTATGAAGTTCATCAATCGTCGCTGGCTAGTTGACATAGACCTTAGACTTTATGTAGCACAGTGAAATAGTCTAACGGCGTGAAATCGCACGATCGAGGCGTTCAATTGACTGGATCATTTCGTAAGATAACAGGTTCACCAAACTTGGTTTTCAATAAATCGATTGTGACGTTCGCTGTGTGGCTTGGGGCGCCGTCCTGTTGAAATTACATATTGTCCAAGTCCGTATCACCCAATTCGGTTCAAAAAAATATTCGATTATCATTGAGCGGTAGCGATTGCCATTCACAGTAACGTAACGGTATTGATCATCACGGAAGAAATACAGCCCAATGTCGCCGCCGGCGCATAAACCGCATCAAACTGATATTTTTTCGGGCTCACTGGCAAGAAAAAGAATTTTCATAGATGGTATATAATAAAAAATCTATGAAAAATCCGTAGAGCCTTACATAAAAAGTCGAATATCTCGAGAAGTATTAATGATAGCAATTTTGATCTCGGACCTTTTTTGCAGCAAATAAAATTTCCTACAAGTTTGGCTTGTCAATTTTTTCTATAGCTCTTGTCATTTACGAGATATATACAAAATAATGCAAATTTCGTGGAGAAGTCAAGTTTAGGGCCCCGTATTACCTCGACGATGTGAGTTACGACTTTGTTGCACTGAGCACTTCTGTAGAGTGAACAATTCTGAGAAATATGCGTCTAAAGTCAAAGCGATGCCAAAATATCTCTGATCTATAGAAATTTAAAGATAAAAAATCACGAATGTAGTGTATTTTCTATGGAAAATTTTTACATGCCTTGGTCCAGTTCTTAATGTTAATATTAAGGGCTGAAATTTTTAGGGAATTTGTTTAGGGTATTTCCAAGGTAATTTCGTGACGGGACTGAAAAAAATTAATAGTTCAAAACAAAAAAAAAACATACTAATATGTATACAAATATATTTCGTACTGTGCATATTATATACAGATTTCCTATACATATATTTACGGTGTGATCAAAATATAACGAATATATAAATGTGGATTTTGTTGAAAGCATTGATTTTTGAAATACATACGGAAACTGCTATTGAAATGCTCACCGCACAGAGCGCTTTTAAATTTCCCCCGTACAAAATTGCTATGTTTAATACCGGAAAGTATATGGCTGATAACCTTGATAACGTTAATCGAATAAACCCTAATCACATGGTCACTGGGTCAGAATGAATGGCTTACTTCGCAGCTTTATTTTTATTGCGAAATAAATTCTCACACCCCTTAACGAATATATATATATATTGTATCTGTTATGCATATACATATGTAAATACATAAATATTTAATAAATAAAACTTATTGTGCACATTATGCAACGAAAAGCGCAGACTAATTTAAGTTGACACCTTTCAAACACATTCGCACATAGACATGATAAAGCTGGTGCGCTAATTTTCATACAACTGACACTTGTCGGCATCTCCTTGCATGCGCATATTCAAACAAACGTACATACATATGTACATATGTACAAACACACAAACTTATTTTGCATAGCATGCAAGCACATTTGCCATAATTTAATAAATTGGCAGCTTACTCACTGCACTCAAATAATTTATGTGCTTACATTGTTTGTGCCGTTACAATGGAACTGTCAAAATAGCGCGCAACACATTTATTGTTGTTGGCAAACACTTTCATTTTGTTGGCTTTCATTCTGTTTGATTTATTATTTTCTTAAATTTCCGTACAAACTGCAGTTGTGGCCACTTAAAAGCAAAGTGATATTTTTAAGCTATAATTCCTCGGCATTTGCACGTCTAAGGGAAGTTTCCCTAAAGAAGAAATGTTAAAAAGTTTCCAAGTGCTACATTCCACTGCTAATAGCAAACATTTCTTTGCCCGAAAGCGTGTCGGGTAATCGTTTGTGTGATTGTGAGACTTCGCGTGAAGGCGAAAGTTTTGTGTTAAGGGAATTCCAGGCGATACATTCAAGCTGCCACCATACAAACTTTGTTCAGCATCAGCAAATGAAAGGCAAAAATGTGTTATTAACATACAGCTCAGCTATAAGCCGGCAGAGCAACCCAAAAGGATTAAATGGGCGAAGAGTAAAATTTAAAATCAACCAAGCATTCTGGAATAATTTATAATTTTATTCTGAATTTTTCATACACATACATACAAGTTGGGAAGGAATTTACTTTTTTTACAATGCCAACAATTCATCGCCATGCGCTCAAACCCTTTATTTTACTTAACAAAATAAGCGAAAAATTGAATAAAGCAAATAAAATCCAATAACCCCATAGGAATCATTTATTCAAGACACCCAAGGCACTTGTAAAACGTCAATGTCATGAATTTGCATGTGAAATGTCTAGAAAAAAAGAGAGAGAGAATTCCTTTATGCCAATACTAGTGAAAACAATTAAACCTGCTGCTGTATTGGCGTTTCTTTGCAATTTGCGAAATCATAAAAATTTTCCGCTTCTGTTTTTGGTTTTGTATTAATTGGACCGAAGTTTTAAATTAATTAGTTCATTTCCATTTCGTCTATATTCTCTGAAACAAACCGTAATAACTTTTTTACTGTGTGAGTAATCAACTTCCTTTTCTTTTGTTTGGTAGGCTGTCCTTTAAAGTTTAAAAAAATGAATACTTGGGATACCGAAAACAGTTTTGGATTTGGTGCCATGCTTTGCAGTTGATCATTACCGTCCAAAGGGCATTCAGACGTGATTTTGGCACCACTCCCCCAAATAGATGTACCGTTATGAGGTTGGTAAATATGTTTGCCGAATCTGGAAGTATCGCAAGAAGACCGTACCATTGAGATCTGTCTGGTTAAACCCTCTATATTGGGGTATTGTCCTGGAATTTTACCAACAAATTATGGAAATGGCCGATGAGGACAAAAAATTCATAAATTATCTGTGCGCTGTGGTGCGGAGTTTCCTCAAGTTGTATTGTCGGTTCATACTTTTATGAAGAAAACGGTGTAACAGTAACTGTCAATGGGCACCGTTATTTAAGGACCTATACCAGTGTGACACTTTTCTAAAATTTATTTTATTTTTGTTTTTCCGATAGATTTTATTTTCTAAAATTATCCTGTGAAATAGGCAGGGACTTATCTTGAATCGTTTTTGAATGGCAGCATTCTAAAACGCGTCCGCTCACAGGTATAAATGGGATAGTTGAACCTTTAAACGCGTTTTTCAAAAACGACATTTTTCAAAATTGCCGATAACATAACTCAACGAGAAATTAACCGATCGACTTCAAATTGATTGGAGTGAGGAATGCGGTTTGTTTTTGTAGCACGATTCGTGCGCCACACTGTATATAGCTGCCATACAAATCAAGTTCTTTTATGGAAAACTTTATTATCTGTCAATCGTCATTTGTGATTATTAAAAAATATGTAGCATTTAAATTTTTTAGGTCTTTAATTTTTTAACTATCCCGCTGAACTCGGGAAAATAGGTGAGTTTGTGTTGCTGCATCATTCAAAGGTTATAATTAATTATTTCAAAAATAAAGCTTAGAGCTTAGTTAAAGAATTCATTGCGTTTATATATTTGTGTTTATTTAACCCTCTACCGCATACAACGCCAT
>JAPZAG010001057.1:0-25884 GCA_027475135.1 Bactrocera correcta
TTTGAAGCATTTCGATATCGATTACTAAATGCGTATATACAAGAAAGTCGATTTTATACCTAAATATAAGATTACGGAATTCTTCTAAATGCACTGTCGTTATGCCGTTAAGGCTTTTGTAGACCTGAGTAAGATAAAGAGGGTTAATTAACTTAAATATGTTAAACTAATGATTTGAAGCATTTCGATATGGATTGCTAAATGTGTATATACAAAAAAATCGACTTTATACCTAAATATAAGATTACGGAATTCTTTTAAATGCACTGCAGTTATACCGTTAAGGCTTTATATAAATTTCAGTACGTTAAAGAAGTTTAACTTACTTAAATATGCTAAACTAATGATTTGAAGCATTTCATTATCGATTGCTAAATGTGTATGTACAAGAAAATCGATTTTATACCTAAGTAAAAGATTACGGAAGTCACCCAAATATACTGCCGTTATGTCTTTATGTAAACTTCAGTAAGATAAGGAAGGTTAATTAGCTTAAATATGTTAAACTGATGATTTGAAGCATTTGGATATCGATTGCTAAATGTGTATATACAAGAAAATCGACTTTATACCTAAATATAAGATAACGGAATTCTTCTTAATGCACTGTCGTTTTACCGTTAAGGCTTTATGTAGACTTCAGTAAGATAGAGAGGGTTAATTAAATTAAATATGTTAAACTAATGATTTGAAGCATTTCAAAATCGATTGCTAAATGTGTATATACAAGAAAATCGACTTTATACCTAAATATAAGATTACGGAATTCTTCTACATGCACTGCCGTTATGCCGTCATGGCTATATGCAAACTTCAGATCGTTAAAGAAAGTTTATTAACTTAAATATGTTAAACTAATGAGTTGAACCATCTCGATATCGATTGCTAAATGTGTATATACAAAAAAATCGACTTTATTCCTAAATATAAGATTACGCAATTTTTCCAAATGCACTGCCCTTATACCGCTATGGCTTTATGTAAACTTCAGTAAGAAAAAGAAGGATAATTAACTTAAATATGTTAAACTAATGATTTGAAGCATATCGATATCGATTGCTAAATGTGTATATACAAGAAAATTGACTTTATACCTAAATATAAGATTACGGAATTCTTCTAAATGCACTGCCGTTATGCCTCCATGGCTTTACGCCAACTTCTGTTCGTTAAAGAAGGTTTATTAAATTAAATATGTTAACCTAATGATTTGAAGCATTTCGATATCGATTGCTAAATGTGTATATATAAGAAAATTGACTTTATACATAAATATAAGATTACGGAATTCTTCTAAATGCACTGCCGTTATGCCGCCATGGCTTTATGCCAACTTCAGTTCGTTATAGAAGGTTTATTAACTTAACTATGTTAAACTAATAAGTTGAAGCATCTCGATATCGATTGCTAAATATGTATATACAACAAAATCGACTTTATACCTAAATCTAAGTTTACGGAATTCATCCAAATGCACTGCCGTTATGCCGTTAAGGCATTATGTAGACTTACTGAAAACTAAAAAGCGTTTATTAACTTAAATATGTTAGACTAATGATTTGAAGCATTTCGATATCGCTTGCTAAATGTGTATATACAAGAAAATCGAATTTATACCTAACCATTTATACCTAAACGCTAAAGAAGGTTAATTAACTTAAATATGTTAAACTAATGATTTGAGGCATTTCGATATCGATTGCTAAATGCGTATATTTATACAACAAAATCGACTTTATACCTAACTATAAGTTTACGGAATTCTTCCAAATGTACTGTAATTATGCCGCCATGGCCTTGTATCACCTTCAATACGTTTAAGAAGGTTTATTAACTTAAATATGTTACACTATTGATTTGAAGCATTTCGATATCGATTGCTAAATGAGTATATACAAGAAAATCGAATTCATACCTAAATATAAGATTACGGAATTCAACTACATGCACTGTCGTTATGCCGCCATGGCTTTATATCACCTAAATTACGTTAAAGAAGGTTAATTAACTTAAATATGTTAAACTAATGATCTGAAGCATTTCGATGTTGATTGATAAATGCGTATATACAAAAAAATCGACTTAATACCTAAATATAAGATTACGGAACTCTTCGAAATGCACAGCCGTTATGCCGTTAAGGCTTTATGTAGACTTTAGTAAGATAAAGTGCGTTAAATAACTCAAATATGTTAAACTAATGATTTGAAGCATTTCAAAATCGATTGCTAAATGTGTATGTACAACAAAATCGACTTTATACCTAAATATAAGATAACGGATTTCATATAAATATACTGCCGTTATGGCTTTATGTAAACTTCAGTAAGATAAAAAGGTTTAATTAACTTAAATATGCTAAACCAGTTATTTGAAGCATTTCGACATCGATTGCAAAATGTGTATATACAAGAAAATCGACTTAATGCTTAAATATAAGACTACGGTATTTTCCAAACGCCCTGCCGTTATGGCTTTGTGTCAACTTCAGTTCGCTAAAGGAGGTTTATTAACTTAAATATGTTAAACCAGTTATCTGAAGCATTTCGATATCGATTGCGAAATGTATATATACAAGAAAATCGACTTTATACCTAAATATAAGATTACGGAATTCTTCCACATGTACTGTCGTTATGCCGCCATGGCTTTATATCACCTTCAATACGCTAAAGAAGATTAATTATTTTAAATATGTTAAACTAATGGTTTGAAACATTTCGATATCGATTGCTAAATGTGTAAATACAAGAAAATCGACTTTATATCTAAATATAAATTTACAACATTACGGAATTCTTCTAAATGCACTGCCGTTATACCGTTAAGGCTTTATGTAGACTTCAGTAAGCTAAAAAATGTTTATTAACTTGTGTATATCAAAGAAAATCGACTTTATACCTAAATATAAAATTACAGAATTCTACTACATGCACTGCCGTAATGCCGCCGTGGCTATATGCCAACTTCAGATCGTTAAAGAAGGATAATTAACTTAAATATGTTAAGCTAATGAGTTGAAGCATCTCGATATCGATTGCTAAATGTGTCTATACAACAAAATCGACTTTATACCTAAATATAAGATTACGGAATTCTTCCAAATGCACTGCCGTTATACCGTTATGGCTTTATGTAAACTTCAGTAAGATAAAGAAGGTTAATTAACTTAAATATGTTATACTAATGATTTTTGATTTCGATATCGATTGCTATATGTATATATACAAGAAAATCGACTATATACCTAAATATAAGATAACGGGAAATTTTTCTTAATGCACTGTCGTTATACCGTTAAGGCTTTATGTAGACTTCAGTAAGATAGAGAGGGTTAATTAACTTAAATATGTTAAACTAATGATTTGAAGCATTTCAAAATCTATTGCTAAATATGTAAATACAAGAAAATCGACTTTATACCTAAATAGAAAATTACAGAATTCTTTTAAATGCACTGCCGTTATACCGTTAAGGCTTTATATAAATTTCAGTACGTTAAAGAAGGTTAATTTACTTAAATATGCTAAACTAATGATTTGAAGCATTTCGATATCGATTGCTTAATGTGTATGTACAAGAAAATCGATATTATACCTAAATAAAAGATTACGGAATTCACCCAATTATACTGCCGTTATGGCGTTATGTAAACTTCGGTAAGATAAACAAGGTCAATTAACCTAAATATGATAAACCAGTTATTTGAAGCATTTCGATATCGATTACTAAATGCGTATATACAAGAAAGTCGATTTTATACCTAAATATAAGATTACGGAATTCTTCTAAATGCACTGTCGTTATGCCGTTAAGGCTTTTGTAGACTTCATTAAGATAAAGAGGGTTAATTAACTTAAATATGTAAAACTAATGATTTGAAGCATTTCGATATGGATTGCTAAATGTGTATATACAAAAAAATCGACTTTATACCTAAATATAAGATTACGGAATTCTTCTAAATGCACTGCAGTTATACCGTTAAGGCTTTATATAAATTTCAGTACGTTAAAGAAGTTTAACTTACTTAAATATGCTAAACTAATGATTTGAAGCATTTCAATATCGATTGCTAAATGTGTATGTACAAGAAAATCGATTTTATACCTAAGTAAAAGATTACGGAAGTCACCCAAATATACTGCCGTTATGCCGTTATGTCTTTATGTAAACTTCAGTAAGATAAAGAAGGTTAATTAACTTAAATATGTTAAACTGATGATTTGAAGCATTTGTATATCGATTGCTAAATGTGTATATACAAGAAAATCGACTTTATACCTAAATATGTCAATTTCAGTTCGCTAAAGGAGGTTTATTAACTGAAATATGTTGAACCAGTTATCTGAAGCATTTCGATATCGGTTGCGAAATATATATATACAAGAAAATCGACTTTATACCTAAATATAAGATTACGGAATTCTTCCACATGTACTGCCGTTATGCCGCCATGGCTTTATATCACCTTCAATAAGTTAAAAAAGGTTAATTTTTTTTAATATGTTAAATTAATGGTTTGAAGCATTTCGATATCGATTGCTAAATGTGTAAATACAAGAAAATCGACTTTATACCTAAAAGTAAAATTATAACATTACGGAATTCTTCTAAATGTACTGGCGTTATACCGTTAAGGCTTTATATAGACTTCAGTAAGCTAAAAAGTGTTTATTAACTAAATATGTTAAACTAATGATTTGAAGCATTTCGATATCGATAGTGAAATGTGTATATACAAGAAAATCGGCTTTATACCTAAATATAAGATTACGGAATTCTTCTACATGCACTGCCGTTATGCCGTCATGGCTATATGCAAACTTCAGATAGTTAAAGAAAGTTTATTAACTTAAATATGTTAAACTAATGAGTTGAACCATCTCGATATCGATTGCTAAATGTGTATATACAAAAAAATCGACTTTATTCCTAAATATAAGATTACGGAATTCTTCTAAATGCACTGCCGTTATGCCGCCATGGCTTTAAGCAAACTTCCGTTCGTTAAGGAATGATTTGAAGCATATCGATATCGATTGCTTAATGCATATATTCAAGAAAATCGACTTTATACCTAAATATAAGATTACGTAATTCTTCTAAATGCACTGCCGTTATGCCGCTAAGGCTTTTGTAGACTTCAGCAAAATAAAGATGTTTAATTTACTGAAATTTGTTAAACTAATGATTTGAAGCATTTCGATATCGCTTGCTTAATGTGTATATAAAAGAAAATCGAATTTATATCTAAACATAAGATTACGGAATACTTCCAAATGTACTGTTGTTATGCCGCTATGGCTTCATATCACCTAAATTACGTTAAAGAAGGCTAATTAACTTAAATATGTTAAACTAATGATTTGAAGAATCTCGATATCGATTGCTAAGTGTGTATATACAAGAAAATCGACTTTATACCTAAATATAAGTTAACGGAATTCTTCTACATGCACTGCCGTTATACCGCCATGGCTTTATGCCAACTTCAGTTCGTTAAAAAAGGTTTATTAACTTAAATATGTTAAACTAATGATTTGAAGCATTTCGATATCGCTTGCTAAATGTGTATATACAAGAAAATCGACTTTATACCTAAATATAGGATTACGGAATTCTTCTAAATGTACTGCCGTTATGCCGCCATGGCTTTACGCCAACTTCCGTTCGTTAAAGAAGGTTTATTAAATAAAATATGTTAAACTAATGATTTGAAACATTTCGATATCGATTGCTTAATGTGAATATATAAGAAAAGCGACTTTATACATAAATATAAGATTATGGAATTCTTCTAAATGCACTGCCGTTATGCCGCTATGGCTTTAAGCCAACTTCCGTTCGTTAAGGAATGATTTGAAGCATATCGATATCGATTGCTTAATGCATATATTCAAGAAAATCGACTTTATACCTAAATATAAGATTACGTAATTCTTCTAAATGCACTGCCGTTATGCCGCTAAGGCTTTTGTAGACTTCAGCAAAATAAAGATGTTTAATTTACTGAAATTTGTTAAACTAATGATTTGAAGCATTTCGATATCGCTTGCTTAATGTGTATATAAAAGAAAATCGAATTTATATCTAAACATAAGATTACGGAATACTTCCATATGTACTGTCGTTATGCTGCTATGGCTTTATATCACCTTCAATACGTTAAAGAAGGTTAATTAACTTAAATATGTTAAACTAATGATTTGAAGAATCTTGATTTCGATTGCTAAATGTGTATATACAAGAAAATCGACTTTATACCTAAATATAAGCTAACGGAATTCTTCTACATGCACTGCCGTTATGCCGCCATGGCTTTATGCACACTTCAGTTCGTTAAATAAGGTTTATTAGCTTAAATATGTTAAACTAATGAGTTGAAACATCTCGATATCGATTGCTAAATGTGTTTATATACAAAATCGACTTTATACCTAAATATAAGTTTACGGAATTCTTCGAAATGCACTGCCGTTATGGCTTTATGTTAACTTCAGTAAGATAAAGAAGGTTAATTAACTTAAATATGCTAAACCAGTTGTTTGAAGCATTTCGATTTCGATTGCAAAATGTGTATATACAAGAAAATCGACTTTATACCTAAACATAAGATTACGGAAATCTTCTACATGCACTGCCGTTTTGCCGCCGTGGCTTTATGCCAACATCCGTTCGTTAAAGAAGGTTTATTAACTTAAATATGTTAAACCAGTTATTTTAAGCATTTCGATACCGATTGCTAAATGCGTATATACAACAAAATCGACTTTATACCTAAATATAAGATTACGGAATTCTTCTTAATGCACTGCCGTAATGCCGCCATTGCTTTATGCCAACTTCAGTTCGTTAAAGAACTTAAATATTTTAAACTAATGATTTGAAGCATTTCATATCGATTACTATATGTATATATACAAGAAAATCGACTTTATACCTAAATATAAGATTACGGAATTCTTCTACATGCACTGCCGTTATGCCGCCATGGCTTTATGTTAACTTCAGTGCGTTAAAGAAGCTTTATTAACTTAAATATATTAAACTAATGATTTGAAGCATTTCGATATAGATTGCTCAATGAGTATATACAAGATAGTCGACTTTATACCTAAATATAAGATTACGGAATTCATCGAAATACTCTCTCGTTATGCCGTTATGGCTTTATATCACCTTCATTACGTTAAGGAAGGTTAATTAACTTAAATATGTTATATTAATGATTTGAAGATTTTCGATATCGATTGCTAAATGTGCAAATATAAGAAAGTCAACTTTATACCTAAATATAAGATTACGGAATTCATCGAAATACACTCCCGTTATGCCGTTATGGCTTTATATCACCTTCATTACGTTAAAGAAGCTTTATTCACTTAAATATATTAAACTAATGAGTTGAAGCATTTCGATATCGATTGCTAAATGAGTATATACAAGAAAGTCGACTATATATCTATATATAAGATTACGGAATTCATCGAAATACACTCCCGTTATGCCGTTATGGCTTTATATAAATTTCAGTACGCTAAAGAAGGTTAATTTACTTAAATATGCTAAACTAATGATTTGAAGCATTTCGATATCGATTGCTAAATGTGTATTTACAACAAAATCGAATTTATACCTAAATATAAGATAACGGGATTCTTCTAAATGCACTGCCGTTATGCCGCCATGGCTTTATATCAACTTCAATACGTTAAAGAAGATTAATTATCTTAAATATGTTAAACTAATGATTTGAAGCATTTCGATATCGCTTGCTAAATGTGTATATACAACAAAATCGACTTTATACCTAAATATAACATTACGGAATGCTTCTAAATGCACTGCCGTTATGCCGCTATGGTTTTATATCAACTTCAATAAGTTAAAGAAGGTTAATTAACTTAAATATGTTAAACTAATGATTTGAAGCATTTCGATATCGCTTGCTAAATGTATATATACAAGAAAATCGACTTTATACCTAAATATAAGATAACGGAATTCTTCTACATGCACTGCCGTTATACCGCCATGGCTTTATGCCAACTTCAGTTCGTTAAAGAAGGTTTATTAACTTAAACATGTTAAACTAATGAGTTGAAGCATCTCGATATCGAATGCTAAATGTGTATATACAACAAAATTGACTTTATACCTAAATATAAGATTACTGAATTCCTCTAAATGCACTGCCGTTATGCCGCCATGGCTTTACGCCAACTTCCGTTCGTTAAAGAAGATTTATTAAATTAAATATGTTAAACTAATGATTTGAAGCATTTCGATATCGATTGCTAAATGAGTATATACAAGAAAATCGACTTTATACCTAAATATAAGATAACGGAATTATTCTACGTGCACTGCCGTTATACCGCCATGGCTTTTTGCCAACTTCAGTTCGTTAAAGAAGGTTTATTAACTTAAATATGTTAAACTAATGATTTGAAGCATTTCGATATCGCTTGCTAAATGTGTATATACAACAAAATCGACTTTATACCTAAATATAAGATTACGGAATTCTTCTAAATGCACTGCCGTTATGCCGCCATAGCTTTATATCAACTTCAATACGTTAAAGAAGGTTAATTAACTTAAATATGTTAAACTAATGATTTGAAGCATTTCGATATCGCTTGCTAAATGTGTATATACAAGAAAATCGAATTTATACCTAAATATAAGATAACGGGATTCTTCTAAATGCACTGCCGTTATGCCGCCATGGCTTTATATCAACTTCAATACGTTAAAGAAGATTAATTATCTTAAATATGTTAAACTAATGATTTGAAGCATTTCGATATGGCTTGCTAAATGTGTATATACAAGAAAATCGACTTTATACCTAAATATAACATTACGGAATGCTTCTAAATGCACTGCCGTTATGCCGCTATGGTTTTATATCAACTTCAATACGTTAAAGAAGGTTAATTAACTTAAATATGTTAAACTAATGATTTGAAGCATTTCGATATCGCTTGCTAAATGTGTATATACAAGAAAATCGACTTTATACCTAAATATAAGATAACGGAATTCTTCTACATGCACTGCCGTTATACCGCCATGGCTTTATGCCAACTTCAGTTCGTTAAAAAAGGTTTATTAACTTAAATATGTTAAACTAATGATTTGAAGCATTTCGATATCGCTTGCTAAATGTGTATATACAAGAAAATCGACTTTATACCTAAATATAAGATTACGGAATTCTTCTAAATGCACTGCCGTTATGCCGCCATGGCTTTAGATCAACTTCAATACGTTAAAGAAGATTAATTAACTTAAATATGTTAAACTAACGATTTGAAGCATTTCGATATCGCTTGCTAAATGTGTATATACAAGAAAATCGACTTTATACCTAAATATAAGATAACGGAATTCTTCTACATGCACTGCCGTTATACCGCCATGGCTTTATGCCAACTTCAGTTCGTTAAAAAAGGTTTATTAACTTAAATATGTTAAACTAATGATTTGAAGCATTTCGATATCGCTTGCTAAATGTGTATATACAAGAAAATCGACTTTATACCTAAATATAAGATAACGGAATTATTCTACGTGCACTGCCGTTATACCGCCATGGCTTTTTGCCAACTTCAGTTCGTTAAAGAAGGTTTATTAACTTAAATATGTTAAACTAATGATTTGAAGCATTTCGATATCGCTTGCTAAATGTGTATATACAACAAAATCGACTTTATACCTAAATATAAGATTACGGAATTCTTCTAAATGCACTGTCGTTAGGCCGCCATGGCTTATATCATTATTCGTTACGTTAGAGAAGGTTAATTATTTTAAATATGTTAAACTAATGATTTGAAGCATTTCGATATCGCCTGCTAAATGTGTATATACAAGAAAATCGAATTTATACCTAAATATAAGATAACGGGATTATTCTAAATGCACTGCCGTTATACCGTTAAAGCTTTATGTAGACTTCAGTAAGCTAAAAAATGTTTATTAACTTAATATGTTAAACTAGTGATTTGAAGCATCTCGATATCGATTGCTAAATGTGTATATACAACAAAATCGACTTTATACCTAAATATAAGATTACGGATTTCATCTAAATGCACTGCCGTTATGCCGCCATGGCTTTAGATCAACTTCAATACGTTAAAGAAGGTTAATTAACTTAAATATGTTAAACTAATGATTTGAAGCATCTCGATATCGATTGCTAAATGTGTAAATACAAGAAAATCGACTTTATACCTAAATATAAAATTATAACATTACGGAATTCTTCTAAATGCACTGCCGTTATACCGTTAAGGCTTTATGCCAACTTCAGTTCGTTATAGAAGGTTTATTAACTTAAATATGTTAAACTAATGAGTTGAAGCATCTCGATATCGATTGCTAAATGTGCATATACAATAAAATCGACTTTATACCTAAATATAAGATTACGGATTTCTTCTAAATGTACTGCCGTTATGCCGCCATAGCTTTAGATCAACTTCAATACGTTAAAGAAGGTTAATTAACTTAAATATGTTAAACTAATGATTTGAAGCATTTCAAAATCTATTGCTAAATATGTAAATACAAAAAAAACGACTTTATACCTAAATATAAGATAACGGAATTCTTCTACATGCACTGCCGTTATGCCGCCATGGCTTTATGCCAACTTCAGTTCGTTAAAGAAGTTTTATTAACTTAAATATGTTAAACTAATGATTTGAGGCATTTCGATATCGCCTGCTAAATGTGTATATACAAGAAAATCGACTTTATGCATAATATAAGATTACGGAATTCTTCTACATCCACTGCCGTTATGCCAACTTCAGATCGTTAAAGAAGGTTTATTAACTTAAACATGTTAAACTAATGAGTTCAAGCATTTCGATGTCGATTGCTAAATGCGTATATACAACAAAATCGACTTAATACCTAAATATAAGATAACGGAGCTCTTCCAAATGCACTGCCGTTATGCCGTTAAGGCTTTTGTAGATTTCAGTAAGATAAAGAGTGTTAATTTACTTAAATATGTTGAACTAATGATTTGAGGCATTTAAATATCGATTGCTAAATTTGTAAATACAAGAAAATCGACTATTTACTTAAAAATAAAAGTACGGTATTCTTCTACATGCACTGTCGTTATGCCGCCATGGCTTTATATCACCTTCATTACGTTAAAGAAAGTTAATTAACTTAAATATGTTAAACTAATGATTTGAAGCATTTTGATATCGATTGCTAAATGTGTAAATACAAGAAAATCGACTTTATACATAAATATAAGATAACGGAATTCTTTTAAATGCACTGCCGTTATGCCATTAAGGCTTTATGTAAACTTCAGTAAGAAAAATAAGGTTAATTAACTTAAATATGTTAAACTAATGATTTGAAGCATTTCGATATCGATTGCTTAATATGTATATACAAGAAAACCGACTTTATACCTAAAAAGGAGATTACGGAATTCTTCTGAATGCACTGCAGTTATACCGTTAAGGCTTTATGTAGACTTCAGTGCGTTAAAGAACGTTTATTAACTTAAATATGTTAAACAAATGATTTGAAGCATTTCGATATCGATTGAAAAATGTGTATATACAAGAAAATCGACTTTATGCCTAATATAAGATTGCGGAATTCTTCTACATCCACTACCGTTATGCCAACTTCAGATCGTTAAAGAAGGTTTATTAACTTAAATATGTTAAACTAATGAGTTGAAGCATTTCGATGTCGATTGCTAAATGCGTATATAATACAAAATCGACTTAATACCTAAATATAAGATTACGGAACTCTTCCAAATGCACTGCCGTTATGCCGTTAAGGCTTTTGTAGATTTCAGTAAGATAAAGAGGGTTAATTTACTTAAATATGTTAAACTAATGATTTGAGGCATTTCAATATCGATTGCTAAATGTGTAAATATAAGAAAATCGACTATATACTTAAATGTAAGATTACGGAATTCTTCTACATGCACTGTCGTTATGCCGCCATGGCTTTATATCTCCTTCATTACCTTAAAGAAAGTTAATTAACTTAAATATGTTAAACTAATGATTTGAAGATTTTCGATATCGATTGGTATATGTGTAAATACAAGAAAATCGACTTTATACCTAAATTAAAGATTACGAAATCCTTCTACATTCACTGCCGTAATACCGCCGTGGCTATATGCCAAATTCAGATCGTTAAAGAAGGTTTATTAACTTAAATATGTTAAGCTAATGAGTTGAAGCATCTCGATATCGATTGCTAAATGTGTATATACAACAAAATCGACTTTATACCTAAATATAAGATTACGGAATTCTTCCAAATGCACTGCCTTTATACCGGCTATATGTAAACTTCAGTAGGATAAAGAAGGTTAATTAACTTAAGTATGTTAAACTAATGATTTGAGGCATTTCAATATCGCTTGCTAAATGTGTATATACAAGAAAATCGTATTTATACCTAAATATAAGATAATGGAATTCTTCCAAATGCACTGCCTTTATACCGGCTATATGTAAACTTCAGTAGGATAAAGAAGGTTAATTAACTTAAGTTAGTTAAACTAATGATTTGAGGCATTTCGATATCGCTTGCTAAATGTGTATATACAAGAAAATCGTATTTATACCTAAATATAAGATAACGGAATTCTTCTAAATGCACTGCCGTTATACCGTTAAATCTTTATGTAGACTTCAGTGCGTTAAAGAACGTTTATTAACTGAAATCTGTTAAACTAATGATTTGAAGCATTTCGATATCGATTGCTAAATGTGTATATACAAGAAAATCGACTTTATACCAAAACATAAGATTACAGAATTCTTCTAAATGCACTGCCGTTATGCCGCCATGGCTTTATGCCAACCACAGTTCGTTAAAGAAGGTTTATTAGCTTAAATATGTTAAATAATGAGTTGGAGCATCTCGATATCGATTGCTAAATGAGTATATACAACAAAATCAACTTTATACCTAAATATAACATTACGGAATGCTTCTAAATGCACTGCCGTTATGCCGCTATGGTTTTATATCAACTTCAATACGTTAAAGAAGGTTAATTAACTTAAATATGTTAAACTAATGAATTGAAGCAGTTCGATATCGCTTGCTAAATGTGTATATACAAGAAAATCGAATTTATACCTAACTAAAAGATTACGGAATTCTTCTATATGCACTGCCATTATGCCGTTAAGGCTTTATGTAGACTTCAGTAAGATAGAGAGGGTTAATTAGCTTAAATTTGTTAATCTAATGATTTGGGGCATTTCGATATCGATTGCTAAATGTGTATATACAACAAAATCGACTTTATACCTAAATATAAAATTACGAAATTCTCCCAAATGCACTGCCGTTATACCGTTATGGCTTTATGTAAACTTCAGTAAGATAAAGAAGGTTAATTAACTTAAATATGTTAAACTAATGATTTGAAGCATTTCGATATCGATTGCTAAATGCGTATATACAAGAAAACCGACATTATACCTAAATATAAGATTAGGGAATTCTTCCAAATGCATTGCCGTTATTCCGCCGTGGCTTTATAACAACTTCAGTTCGTTAAAGTAGGTTTGTTAACGTAAATATGTTAAACAAATGATTTGAAGCATTTCGATATCGATTTCTAAATGCACATATACCAGAAAATCGACTTTATACCTAAATAAAAGATTACGGAATTCTTCCAAATTACTGTCGTTATGGCGCCATGGCTTTATTTCACCTTCAATACGTTAAAGATGGTTAATTAACTTAAATATGTTAAACTAATGATTTGAAGCATTTCGATATCGATTTCTAAATGCATATATACCAGAAAATCGACTATATACCTAAATAAAAGATTACGGAATTCTTTCAAATTACTGTCGTTATGGCGTTAAGGCTTTATTTCACCTTAAATACGTTAAAGATGGTTAATTAACTTTAATATGTTAAACTAATGATTTGAAGCATTTCGCTATCGATTGCTAAATGTGTAAATACAAGAAAATCGACTATATACCTAAATATAAGATTACGGAACTCTTCTACCTGCACTGTCGTTATGCCGCCATGGCTTTATATCACCTTCATTACGTTAAAGAAGGTTAACTAACTTAAGTATGTTAAACGAATGATTTGAAGCATTTCGATATCGCTTGCTAAATGTGTATATACAAGAAAATCGAATTTATACCTAAATATAAGATAACTGAATTCTTCTAAATGCACCGCCGTTATGCCGTTACGGCTTTATGTAGACTTCAGTGCGTTAAAGAAGGTTTGTTAACTTAAATATGTTAAACTAATGATTTGAAACATTTCGATATCGATTGCTAAATGTGCTAGTACAAGAAACTTGACTTTATAATTAAATATAGGATAACGGAATTCTTCCAAATGCACTGCCGTTATTCCGCCATGGCCTTATGTTAACTTCAGTTAGTTAAAGAAGGTTTATTAACTCAAATATGCTAAACCAGCTATTTGAAGTATTTCGATATCGATTGCTTAATGCATATATACAAGAAAATCGACTTTATACCTAAATATAAGATTACGGAATTCTTCCAAAGGTACTTTCGTTACGTCGCCATGGTTTGTATCAACTTCAATACGTTAAAGAAGGTTAATTATTTTAAATATGTTAAACTAATGGTTTGAAGCATTTCGATATCGACTGCTAAATGTGTGAATACAACAAAATCCACTTTATACCTAAATATGAGATTACGGAATTCTTCTAAATGCACTGTCGTTATGCCGCCATGGCTCTATATCACCTTCATTACGTTAAAGAAGGTTAACTAACTTAAGTATGTTAAACGAATAATTTGAAGCATTTCGATATCGCTTGCTAAATGTGTATATACAAGAAAATCGACTTTATACCTAAATATAAGATTACGGAATTCTTCTAAATGCACTGTCGTTATGCCGCCATGGCTCTATATCACCTTCATTACGTTAAAGAAGGTTAATTAACTTAAATATGTTAAACTAATGATTTGAAGCATTTCGATATCGATTGCTTAATGCGTATATACAACAAAATCGGCTTTATACCTAAATATAAGATTACGGAATTCTTCTAAATGCACTGCCGTTATGCCGCCATGGCTTTAAGCCAACTTCCGTTCGTTAAAGACGGTTTATTAACTTAAATATGTTAAAGTAATGATTTGAAGCATTTCGATATCGATTGCTAAATGTGTATATACAAAAAAAATCGAATTTATACCTAAATATAAGATTACGGATTTCTTCTACATGCACTGCCGTTATGCCGCCATGGCTTTGTGTTAACTTCAGTGCGTTAAAGTAGGTTTGTTAACGTAAATATGTCAAACTAATGATTTGAAGCATTTCGATATCGATTGCTAAATGAGTATATACAACAAAATCGACTTTATTCCTAAATATAAGATTACGTAAATCTTCTAAATGCACTGCCGTTATGCCGTTAAGGCTGATTAACTTATATTTAAGTTAATTAACCTTGTTTAACGTATTGAAGTTAATGTAAAGCCATGGCAGCATAACGACAATACATTTGGAAGAATTCCGTAGTCTTGTTTTTATGTATAAAATTGATTTTCTTGTATATACCCATTTAGCAATCGATATCGAAATGCTTCAAATCATTACTTTAACATATTTAAGTTAATAAACCTTCTTTAACGAACGGAAGTTGGCTTAAAGCCATGGCGGCATAACGGCAGTGCATTTAGAAGAATTCCGTAATCTTATATTTAGGTATAAAGCCGATTTTGTTGTATATACGCATTAAGCAATCGATATCGAAATGCTTCAAATCATTAGTTTAACATATTTAAGTTAATTAACCTTCTTTAACGTATTGAAGTTGATATAAAGACATGGCGGCATAACGGCAGTGCATTTAGAAGAATTTCGTAATCTTATATGAGGTATAAGGTCGATTTTCTTGTATATACAAATTAAGCTATACATATCGAAATGCTTCAAATCATTAGTTTAACATATTTAAGTTAATTAACCTTATTTATCTTACTGAAGTTCACATAAAGCCATAACGGTATAACGGCAGTGCATTTGTGGGAATTTCGTTATCTTATATATAGGTATAAAGTCGATTTTGTTTTATATACACATTTAGCAATCGATATCGAAATGCCTCAAATCATTAGTTTAACATATTTAAGTTAATTAACCTTCTTTAACATATTGAAGTTGATATAAGGCCATGGTGGCATAACGGCAGTACATTTGGAAGAATTCCGTAATCTTATATTTAGGTATAAAGAAGATTTTCTTGTATATATGAATATAGCAATCGATTTCGAAAATCTTCAAATCATTAGTTTAACATACTTAAGTCAATAAACCTTCTTTAACAAACAGAAGTTAACATGAAGCCATAACTGCATAACGGCAGTGCATTTAAAAGAATTCCGTAATCTTATATTTAGGTATAAAGTCAATTTTCTTGTATATACACATATAGCAATCGATATCAAAATGCCTCAACTCATTAGTTTAACATATTTAAGTTAATTAACCCTCTTTATTTTACTGAAGTCTTCAAACGCCTTAACGGCATAACGGCAATGCATGTAGAAGAATTCCGTAATCTTATATTTAGGTATAAAGTCGATTTTCTTGTATATACTCATTTGGCAATCGATATCGAAATGCTTCACATCATTAGTTTGACATATTTAAGTTAAAAAACCTACTTTAAACCGAAGATAACACAAAGCCGTGGCGGCATAACGGCAGTGCATGTAGAAGAAATCCGTAATCTTACATTTATATGCATTTAGCAATCGATTTCGAAAATCTTTAAATCATTAGTTTAACATATTTAAGTTAATTAACCCTCTTTATCTTACTGAATTCTACATAAAGCCTTAACGGCATAACGGCAGTGCATTTGAAGAATTCCGTAATCTTATATTTAGGTATAAAGTCGATTTTTTTGTATATATGCATTTAGCAATCGATTTCGAAAATCTTCAAAACATTAGTTTAACATATTTAAAATAATTATCCTTCTATAACATATTGAAGTTGATAAAAAGCCATGGCGGCATAGCAACAGTACATTTGCAAAAATTCCGTAAACTTATATTTAGGTAGAAAGTCGATTTTCTTATATATATGCATTAAGCAATCGATTTCAAAATGCTTCAAATAACTGGTGTAACATATCTAAGTTAATAAACCTTCTTAAACGAACTGAAGTTAAAATGAAGCCATAACGGCATAACGGCAGTGCATTTAGAAGAATTCCGTAATCTTATATTTCGGTATAAAGTCGATTTTCTTGTATATACACATTTAACAATCGATATCGAAATGCTTCAAATCATTAGTTTAACATATTTAAGTTAATTAACCCTCTTTATCTTACTGAAGTCGACAAACGCCTTAACGGCATAACGGCTGTGCATTTAGAAGAATTACGTTATCTTATATTTAGGTATAAAGTCGATTTCCTTGTATAGACGCATTCAGCAATCGTTATCGACATGCTTCAAATCATTAGTTTAACATATTTAAGTTAATAAACCTTCTTTAACGTACTGAAATTTATATAAAGCCATAACGACATGACGGCAGTATATTTGGGTGAATTCCGTTATCTTTTACTTAGGTATAAAATCGATTTTCTTGTACATACACGTTTAGCAATCGATATCGAAATGCTTCAAATCATTAGTTTAGCATATTTAAGTAAATTAACCTTCTTTAGCGAACTGAAATTTATATAAAGCCATAGCGGCGTAACGGGAGTGTATTTCGATAAATTCCGTAATCTTGTATTTAGATATAAAGTCGACTTTCTTGTATATACTTATTTAGCAATCGACATCGAAATGCTTCAAATCATAAGTTTAATATATTTAAGTTAGTAAAGCTTCTTTAACGTAATGAAGGTGATATAAAGCCATAACGGCATAACGGGAGTGTATTTCGATGAATTCCGTAATCTTATATTTAGGTATAAAGTCGACTTTCTTGTATTTACACATTTATCAATCGATATCGAAAATCTTCAAATCATTAGTTTAACATATTTAAGTTAATTAACCTTCTTTAACGTAATGAAGGTGACATAAAGCCATAACGGCATAAAGGGAGTGTATTTCGATGAATTCCGTAATCTTATATTTAGGTATAAAGTCGACTTTCTTGTATATACTCATTTAGCAATCGATATCGAAATGCTTCAAATCATTAGTTTAATATATTTGAGTTAATAAAGTTTCTTTAACGCACTGTTGTTAGCATAAAGCCATGGCGGCATAACGGCAGTGTTTGTAGAAGAATTCCGAAATCTTATATTTAGGTATAAAGTCAATTTTCTTGTATATATACATATAGCAATCGATATCGAATTGCTTCAAATCATTGGTTTAAAATATTTAAGTTCATAAACCTTCTTTAACGAACTGAAGTTGGCATATAGCAATGGCGGCATAACAGCAGTGCATTTAGAAGAATTCCGTAATCTGATATTTAGGTATAAAGTCGATTTTGTTGTATATACGCATTAAGCAATCGATATCGAAATGCTTCAAATAACAGGTTTAACATATTTAAGTTAATTAACCTTCTTTAACGTAATGAAGGTGATATAAAGCCATAACGGCATAAAGGGAGTGTATTTCGATGAATTCCGTAATCTTATATTTAGGTATAAAGTCGACTTTCTTGTATATACTCATTTAGCAATCTATATCGAAATGCCTCAAATCATTAGTTTAATATATTTAAGTTAATAAAGCTTCTTTAACGCACTGAAGTTAACATAAAGCCATGGCGGCATAACGGCAGTGTATGTAGAAGAATTCCGTAATCTTATATTTAGGTATAAAGTCGATTTTATTGTATATAAGCATATAGCAATCGATATCGAAATGCTTCAAATCATTAGTTTAAAATATTTAAGTTCATAAACCATCTTTAACGAACTGAAGTTGGCATAAAGCAATGGCGGCATAACAGCAGTGCATTTAGAAGAATTCCGTAATCTTATATTTAGGCATAAAGTGGATTTTCTTGTATATACACATTTTGCAATCGATAACGAAATGCTTCAAATCATTAGTTTATCATATTTAAGTTAATTAACCTTATTTATCTTACTGAAGTTTACATAAAGCCATAACGGTATAACGACAGTGCATTTGGAAGAATTCCGTAATCTTATATTTAGGTATAAAGTCGGTTTTATTGTACATACACATTTAGCAATCGATATCGAAATGCTTCATCTCATAAGTTTAACATATTTAAGTTAATAAACCTTCTTTAACGTACTGAAATTTATATAAAGCCATAATGGCATAACGGCAGTGTATTTCGAAGAATTCCGTAAACTTATATTTCGATATAATGCCGAATATGTTGTATATACGCATTTAGCAATCGATATCGAAATTCTTCAAATCATTAGTTTAACATATTTAAAATAATTAATCTTCTTTAACGTAACGAAGGTGATATAAAGCCATGGCGGCCTAACGACAGTGCATTTAGAAGAATTCCGTAATCTTAGATTTAGGTATAAATTCGATTTTGTTGTATATACGCATTTAGCAATCGATATCGAAATGCTTCAAATAACTGGTTTAGCATATTTAGGTTAATTAACCTTCTTTATCTTACTGAAGTTTACATAAAGCCATAACGGCATAACGGCAGTATATTTGTGTGAATTCCGTAAGCTTTTATTTAGGTATAAAATCGATTTTCTTGTACATATACATTTAGCAATCGATATCGAAAAGCTCACATCATTAGTTTAACATATTTGAGTAATTTAACCTTCTTTAACGTACTGAAATTTATATAAAGCCATAACAGCATAACGGCAGTGCATTTAGAAGAATTACGTTATCTTATATTTAGGTATAAAGTCGATTTCC
The DNA here is from genome assembly GCA_027475135.1 of Bactrocera correcta. NCBI lineage: Eukaryota > Metazoa > Arthropoda > Insecta > Diptera > Tephritidae > Bactrocera > Bactrocera correcta. Next base: position 19,929 of record JAPZAG010001057.1, read on the forward strand.
TTGTATATACGCATTTAGAAATCGTTATCGACATGCTTCAAATCATTTGTTTAACATATTTAAGTTAATAAACCTTCTTTAACGTACTGAAATTTATATAAAACCATAACGGCATAACGGGAGTGTATTTCGATGAATTCCGTTATCTTGTATTTAGATATAAAGTCGACTTTCTTGTATATACTCATTTAGCAATCGACATCGAAATGCTTCAAATCATTACTTTAATATATTCAAGTTAATAAAGCTTCTTTAACGTAATGAATGTGATATAAAGCCATAACGGCATAACAGGAGTGTATTTCGATGAATTCCGTAATCTTATATTTAGGTATAAAGTCGATTTTGTTGGATATACACATTTAGCATGCGATATCGAAATGCTTCAAATCATTAGTTTAGCATATTTAAGTAAATTAACCTTCTTTAGCGAACTGAAATTTATATAAAGCCATAACGGCGTAACGGGGGTGTATTTCGATGAATTCCGTAATCTTGTATTTATATATAAAGTCGACTTTCTTGTATATACTCATTTAGCAATCGACATCGAAATGCTTCAAATCATTACTTTAATATATTTAAGTTAATAAAGCTTCTTTAACGTAATGAATGTGATATAAAGCCATAACGGCATAACAGGAGTGTATTTCGATGAATTCCGTAATCTTATATTTAGGTATAAAGTCGACTTTCTTGTATTAACACATTTAGCAATCGATATCGAAAATCTTCAAATCATTAGTTTAACATATTTAAGTTAATTAATCTTCTTTAACGAACAGAAGTTGGCGTAAAGCCATGGCGGCATAACGGCAGTGCATTTAGATGAATTCCGTAATCTTATATCTAGGTATAAAGTCGATTTTCTTTTATATACACATTTAGCAATCGATATCGAGATGGTTCAACTCATTAGTTTAACATATCTAAGTTAATAAACCTTCTTTAACGATCTGAAGTTTGCATATTGCCATGACGGCATAACGGCAGTGCATGTAGAAGAATTCCGTAATCTTATATTTAGGTATAAAGTCGATTTTCTTGTATATACACATTTAGCTATCGATATTGAAATGCTTCAAATGATTAGTTTAACATATTAAGTTAATAAACATTTTTTAGCTTACTGAAGTCTACATAAAGCCTTAACGGTATAACGGCAGTGCATTTAGAAGAAATCCGTAATGTTATAATTTTATATTTAGGTATAACGTCGATTTTCTTGTATTTACACATTTAGCAATCGATATCGAAATGCTTCGAAACATTAGTTTAACATATTTAAAATAATTTACCTTCTTTAACTTATTGAAGGTGATATAAAGCCATGGCGGCATAACGACAGTACATGTGGAAGAATTCCGTAATCTTATATTTAGGTATAAAGTCGATTTTCTTGTATATACACATTTTTCAATCGATATCAAAATGCTTCAAATAACTGGTTTAGCATATTTAAGTTAATTAACTTTCTTTATCTTACTGAAGTTTACATAGAGCCATAACGACATAACGGCAGTATATGTGGCAGAATTCCGTAATCTTATATTAAGGTATAAAGTCGATTTTATTGTACATACACATTTAGCAATCGATATCGAAATGCTTCATCTCATAAGTTTAACATATTTAAGTTAATAAACCTTCTTTAACGTACTGAAATTTATATAAAGCCATAACGGCATAACGGCAGTGTATTTCGAAGAATTCCGTAATCTTATATTTAGGTATAAAGTCGAATTTGTTGTATATACGCATTTAGCAATCGATATCGAAATTCTTCAAATCATAAGTTTAACATATTTAAAATAATTAACCTTCTTTAACGTAATGAAGGTGATATAAAGCCATGGCGGCCTAACGACAGTGCATTTAGAAGAATTCCGTAATCTTATATTTAGGTATAAATTCGATTTTGTTGTATATACGCATTTAGCAATCGATATCGAAAAGCTTCAAAAAGTTTAGCATATTTAGGTTAATTAACCTTCTTTATCTTACTGAAGTTTACATAAAGCCATAACGGCATAACGGCAGTGTATTTCGAAGAATTCCGTAAACTTATATTTCGATATAATGCCGAATATGTTGTATATACGCATTTAGCAATCGATATCGAAATTCTTCAAATCATTAGTTTAACATATTTAAGTTAATTAACCTTCTTTAACGTAATGAAGGTAATATAAAGCCATGGCGGCATAACGACAGTGCATTTAGAAGAATTCCGTAATCTTATATTTGGGTATAAAGTCGATTTTCTTGTATATACGCATTTAGCAATCGATATCGAAAAGCTTCAAAAAGTTTAGCATATTTAGGTTAATTAACCTTCTTTATCTTACTGAAGTTTACATAAAGCCATAACGGCATAACGGCAGTGTATTTCGAAGAATTCCGTAAACTTATATTTCGATATAATGCCGAATATGTTGTATATACGCATTTAGCAATCGATATCGAAATTCTTCAAATCATTAGTTTAACATATTTAAAATAATTAATCTTCTTTAACGTAACGAAGGTGATATAAAGCCATGGCGGCCTAACGACAGTGCATTTAGAAGAATTCCGTAATCTTAGATTTAGGTATAAATTCGATTTTGTTGTATATACGCATTTAGCAATCGATATCGAAATGCTTCAAATAACTGGTTTAGCATATTTAGGTTAATTAACCTTCTTTATCTTACTGAAGTTTACATAAAGCCATAACGGCATAACGGCAGTATATTTGTGTGAATTCCGTAAGCTTTTATTTAGGTATAAAATCGATTTTCTTGTACATATACATTTAGCAATCGATATCGAAAAGCTCACATCATTAGTTTAACATATTTGAGTAATTTAACCTTCTTTAACGTACTGAAATTTATATAAAGCCATAACAGCATAACGGCAGTGCATTTAGAAGAATTACGTTATCTTATATTTAGGTATAAAGTCGATTTCCTTGTATATACGCATTTAGAAATCGTTATCGACATGCTTCAAATCATTTGTTTAACATATTTAAGTTAATAAACCTTCTTTAACGTACTGAAATTTATATAAAACCATAACGGCATAACGGGAGTGTATTTCGATGAATTCCGTTATCTTGTATTTAGATATAAAGTCGACTTTCTTGTATATACTCATTTAGCAATCGACATCGAAATGCTTCAAATCATTACTTTAATATATTCAAGTTAATAAAGCTTCTTTAACGTAATGAATGTGATATAAAGCCATAACGGCATAACAGGAGTGTATTTCGATGAATTCCGTAATCTTATATTTAGGTATAAAGTCGATTTTGTTGGATATACACATTTAGCATGCGATATCGAAATGCTTCAAATCATTAGTTTAGCATATTTAAGTAAATTAACCTTCTTTAGCGAACTGAAATTTATATAAAGCCATAACGGCGTAACGGGAGTGTATTTCGATGAATTCCGTAATCTTGTATTTATATATAAAGTCGACTTTCTTGTATATACTCATTTAGCAATCGACATCGAAATGCTTCAAATCATTACTTTAATATATTTAAGTTAATAAAGCTTCTTTAACGTAATGAATGTGATATAAAGCCATAACGGCATAACAGGGGTGTATTTCGATGAATTCCGTAATCTTATATTTAGGTATAAAGTCGACTTTCTTGTATTAACACATTTAGCAATCGATATCGAAAATCTTCAAATCATTAGTTTAACATATTTAAGTTAATTAATCTTCTTTAACGAACAGAAGTTGGCGTAAAGCCATGGCGGCATAACGGCAGTGCATTTAGATGAATTCCGTAATCTTATATCTAGGTATAAAGTCGATTTTCTTTTATATACACATTTAGCAATCGATATCGAGATGGTTCAACTCATTAGTTTAACATATCTAAGTTAATAAACCTTCTTTAACGATCTGAAGTTTGCATATTGCCATGACGGCATAACGGCAGTGCATGTAGAAGAATTCCGTAATCTTATATTTAGGTATAAAGTCGATTTTCTTGTATATACACATTTAGCTATCGATATTGAAATGCTTCAAATGATTAGTTTAACATATTAAGTTAATAAACATTTTTTAGCTTACTGAAGTCTACATAAAGCCTTAACGGTATAACGGCAGTGCATTTAGAAGAAATCCGTAATGTTATAATTTTATATTTAGGTATAACGTCGATTTTCTTGTATTTACACATTTAGCAATCGATATCGAAATGCTTCGAAACATTAGTTTAACATATTTAAAATAATTTACCTTCTTTAACTTATTGAAGGTGATATAAAGCCATGGCGGCATAACGACAGTACATGTGGAAGAATTCCGTAATCTTATATTTAGGTATAAAGTCGATTTTCTTGTATATACACATTTTTCAATCGATATCAAAATGCTTCAAATAACTGGTTTAGCATATTTAAGTTAATTAACTTTCTTTATCTTACTGAAGTTTACATAGAGCCATAACGACATAACGGCAGTATATGTGGCAGAATTCCGTAATCTTATATTAAGGTATAAAGTCGATTTTATTGTACATACACATTTAGCAATCGATATCGAAATGCTTCATCTCATAAGTTTAACATATTTAAGTTAATAAACCTTCTTTAACGTACTGAAATTTATATAAAGCCATAACGGCATAACGGCAGTGTATTTCGAAGAATTCCGTAATCTTATATTTAGGTATAAAGTCGAATTTGTTGTATATACGCATTTAGCAATCGATATCGAAATTCTTCAAATCATAAGTTTAACATATTTAAAATAATTAACCTTCTTTAACGTAATGAAGGTGATATAAAGCCATGGCGGCCTAACGACAGTGCATTTAGAAGAATTCCGTAATCTTATATTTAGGTATAAATTCGATTTTGTTGTATATACGCATTTAGCAATCGATATCGAAAAGCTTCAAAAAGTTTAGCATATTTAGGTTAATTAACCTTCTTTATCTTACTGAAGTTTACATAAAGCCATAACGGCATAACGGCAGTGTATTTCGAAGAATTCCGTAAACTTATATTTCGATATAATGCCGAATATGTTGTATATACGCATTTAGCAATCGATATCGAAATTCTTCAAATCATTAGTTTAACATATTTAAGTTAATTAACCTTCTTTAACGTAATGAAGGTAATATAAAGCCATGGCGGCATAACGACAGTGCATTTAGAAGAATTCCGTAATCTTATATTTGGGTATAAAGTCGATTTTCTTGTATATACGCATTTAGCAATCGATATCGAAAAGCTTCAAAAAGTTTAGCATATTTAGGTTAATTAACCTTCTTTATCTTACTGAAGTTTACATAAAGCCATAACGGCATAACGGCAGTGTATTTCGAAGAATTCCGTAAACTTATATTTCGATATAATGCCGAATATGTTGTATATACGCATTTAGCAATCGATATCGAAATTCTTCAAATCATTAGTTTAACATATTTAAAATAATTAATCTTCTTTAACGTAACGAAGGTGATATAAAGCCATGGCGGCCTAACGACAGTGCATTTAGAAGAATTCCGTAATCTTAGATTTAGGTATAAATTCGATTTTGTTGTATATACGCATTTAGCAATCGATATCGAAATGCTTCAAATAACTGGTTTAGCATATTTAGGTTAATTAACCTTCTTTATCTTACTGAAGTTTACATAAAGCCATAACGGCATAACGGCAGTATATTTGTGTGAATTCCGTAAGCTTTTATTTAGGTATAAAATCGATTTTCTTGTACATATACATTTAGCAATCGATATCGAAAAGCTCACATCATTAGTTTAACATATTTGAGTAATTTAAGCTTCTTTAACGTACTGAAATTTATATAAAGCCATAACAGCATAACGGCAGTGCATTTAGAAGAATTACGTTATCTTATATTTAGGTATAAAGTCGCATTTAGAAATCGTTATCGACATGCTTCAAATCATTTGTTTAACATATTT
>JAPZAG010001058.1:0-21235 GCA_027475135.1 Bactrocera correcta
GGAATTCTTCCAAATGTACTGTGGTTAAGCCGCCATGGCTTTGTAACAACTTCAATACGTTAAAGAAGGTTAATTATTTTAAATATGTTAAACTTATGGTTTGAAGCATTTCGATATCGACTGCTTAATGCATATATACCAGAAAATCGACTTTATACCTAAATATGAGACTACGGAATTCTTCCAAATGTACTGTCGTTATGTCGCCATGGCTATATGCCAACTTCAGATCGTTAAAGAAGGTTTATTAACTTAAATATGTTAAACTTATGAGATGAAGCATTTCGATATCGATTGCTAAATGTGTATATACAACAAAATCGACTTTTTACCTTAATAGAAGATTACGGAATTCATCCAAATGCACTGCCGTTATAGCGTTATGGCTTTATGTAAACTTCAGTAAGATAAAGAAGGTTAATTAACTTAAATATGTAAAACTAATGATTTGAAGCATTTCGTTATCGATTACTAAATGTGTATATACAAGAAAACCGACTTTATACCTAAATATAAAACTACGGACTTCTTCTAAATGCACTGCCGTTATGCCGGCATGGCCCTTTTTATCAACTTCAATACGTTAAAGAAGGTTAATTAACTTAAGTATGTTAAACTAATGATTTGAAGCATTTCGATATCGCTTGCTAAATGTGTACATACAAGAAAATCAAATTTATACCTAAATATAAGATAACGGAATTCTTCTAAATGCACTGCCGTTATGCCGTTAGGGCTTTATGTAGACTTCAGTAAGACAGAGAGGGTTAATTAACTTGAATATCGATTTCGATATCGATTGCTAAGTATGTAAACACAAGAAAATTGACTTTATACCTAAATATAAGAATACGGAATTCTTCTAAATGCACTGCAGTTATACCGTTAAGGCTTTTTGTTAACTTCAGTGCGTTAAAGAAGCTTTATTGACTTTAATATATTAAACTAATGATTTGAAGCATTTCGATATCGATTGCTAAATGAGTATATACACGAAAATCGACTTTATACTTAAATATAAGATATCGGAATTCTTCTAACTGCACTGCCGTTATGCCGTTAAGGCTTTTGTAGACTTCAGCAAAATAAAGATGTTTAATTAACTTAAATATAGTAAACTAATGATTTGAAGCATTACGATATCGATTGCTAAATGTGTATATACAACAAAATCGACTTTATACTTAAATATAAGATTACGGAATTCTTCTACATGCACTGCCGTTATGCCGCCATGGCTTTATATTAACTTCAGTGCGTTAAAGAAGCTTTATTTATTTTAAAAATATTAAACTAATGATTTGAAGCATTTCGATATCGATTGCTAAATGAGTATATACAATAAAACCGACTTTATACCTAAATATAAGATTACGGAATTCTTCTACATGCACTGCAGTCATACCGTTAAGGCTTTATGAAGACTTCAGTGCGTTTAAGAAGGTATATTAACTTAAATATGTTAAACTAATGATTTAAAGCATGTCGATACAAGAAAATCGACTTTATACATAAATATAAGATAACGTAATTCTTCTAAATGCACTGCCGTTATACCGCCATGGCTTTATATCACCTGCATTACGTTAAAGAAGGTTAATTATTTTAAATATGTTAAACTAATGATTTGAAGAATTTCGATATCGATTGCTAAATGTGTATGTACAAGAAAATCGTTCTTATATCTAATATAAGATTACGTAATTCTTCTAAATGCACTGCCGTTATGCCGTTAAGGCTTTTGTAGACTTCAGTAAAATAAAGATGTTTAATTAACTCAAATATAGTAAACTAATGATTTGAAGCATTTCGATATCGATTGCTAAATGTGTATATACAACAGAATCGACTTTGCACTTAAATATAAGATTACGGAATTCTTCTACCTGCACTGCCGTTATGCCGCCGTGGCTTTATGTTAACTTCAGTGCGTTAAAGAAGCTTTATTAACTTACATATATCAAACTAATGATTTGAAGCATTTCGATATCGGATGCTAAATTTGTATATACAGCAAAATCGACTTTATACTTAAATATAAGATTAAGGAATTCTTCTAAATGCACTGCAGTTATACCGTTAAGGCTTTATGTGAACTTCAGTAAGATAAAGAAGGTTAATTAACTTAAATATGCTAAACCAGTTATTTGAAGCATTTCGGTATCGATTGCTAAATTCGTATATACAACAAAATCGAATTTATACCTAAATATAAGATTACGGAATTCTTCTAACTGCACTGTCGTTAGGCCGCCATGACTTTATATCATCTTCATTACGTTAAAGAAGGTTAATTATTTTAAATATGTTAAACTAATGATTTGAAGAATTTCGATATCGATTGCTAAATGCGTACATACAACAAATTCGGCTTTATATCTAAATATAAGATTACGGAATACTTCGAAATGTACTGTCGTTATGTCGCCATGGCTATATGCCAACTTCAGATCGTTAAAGAAGGTTTATAAACTTAAATATGTTAAACTTATGAGATGCAGCATTTCGATATCGATTGCTAAATGTGTATATACAACAAAATCGACTTTTTACCTTAATAGAAGATTACGGAATTCATCCAAATGCACTGCCGTTATACCGTTATGGCTTTATGTAAACTTCAGTAAGATAAAGAAGGTTAATTAACTTAAATATGTAAAACTAATGATTTGAAGCATTTCGTTATCGATTACTAAATGTGTATATACAAGAAAACCGACTTTATACCTAAATATAAGACTACGGACTTCTTCTAAATGCACTACCGTTATGCCGGCATGGCTTTATATCAACTTCAATACGTTAAAGAAGGTTAATTAACTTAAGTATGTTAAACTAATGATTTGAAGCATTTCGATATCGCTTGCTAAATGTGTACATACAAGAAAATCAAATTTATACCTAATTATAAGATAACGGAATTCTTCTAAATGCACTGCCGTTATGCCGTTAAGGCTTTATGTAGACTTCAGTAAGACAGAGGGGGTTAATTAACTTGAATATCGATTTCGATATCGATTGCTAAGTATGTAAATACAAGAAAATTGACTTTATACCTAAATATAAGAATACGGAATTCTTCTAAATGCACTGCAGTTATACCGTTAAGGCTTTTTGTTAACTTCAGTGCGTTAAAGAAGCTTTATTGACTTTAATATATTAAACTAATGATTTGAAGCATTTCGATATCGATTGCTAAATGAGTATATACACGAAAATCGACTTTATACCTAACTATAAGATTACGGATTTCTTCTAAATGCACTGCCGTTATGCCGTTAAGGCTTTTGTAGACTTCAGCAAAATAAAGATGTTTAATTAACTTAAATATAGTAAACTAATGATTTGAAGCATTACGATATCGATTGCTAAATGTGTATATACAACAAAATCGACTTTATACTTAAATATAAGATTTCGGAATTCTTCTACATGCACTGCCGTTATGCCGCCGTGGCTTTATGTTAACTTCAGTGCGTTAAAGAAGCTTTATTAACTTAAATATATTAAACTAATGATTTGAAGCATTTCGATATCGATTGCTAAATGAGTATATACAATAAAACCGACTTTATACCTAAATATAAGATTACGGAATTCTTCTACATGCACTGCAGTTATACCGTTAAGGCTTTATGAAGACTTCAGTGCGTTTAAGAAGGTATATTAACTTAAATATGTTAAACTAATGATTTAAAGCATGTCGATACAAGAAAATCGACTTTATACATAAATATAAGATAACGTAATTCTTCTAAATGCACTGCCGTTATACCGCCATGGCTTTATATCACCTTCATTACGTTAAAGAAGGTTAATTATTTTAAATATGTTAAACTAATGATTTGAAGAATTTCGATATCGATCGCTAAATGCGTATGTACAAGAAAATCGATTTTATATCTAAATATAAGACTACGTAATTCTTCTAAAAGCACTGCCGTTATGCCGTTAAGGTTTTGCAGACTTCAGTAAAATAAAGATGTTTTATTAACTCAAATATAGTAAACTAGTGATTTGAAGCATTTCGATATCGATTGCTAAATGTGTATATACAACAGAATCGACTTTGCACTTAAATATAACATTACGGAATTCTTCTACATGCACTGCCGTTATGCCGCCGTGGCTTTATGTTAACTTCAGTGCGTTTAAGAAGCTTTATTAACTTAAATATGTTAAACTAATGATTTGAAGCATTTCGATATCGGATGCTAAATTTGTATATACAGCAAAATCGACTTTATACTTAAATATAAGATTAAGGAATTCTTCTAAATGCACTGCAGTTATACCGTTAAGGCTTTATGTGAACTTCAGTAAGATAAAGAAGGTTAATTAACCTAAAGATGCTAAACCAGTTATTTGAAGCATTTCGGTATCGATTGCTAAATGCGTATATACAACAAAATCGAATTTATACCTAAAAATAAGATTACGGAATTCTTCTAAATGCACTGTCGTTAGGCCGCCATGACTTTATATCATCTTCATTACGTTAAAGAAGGTTAATTATTTTAAATATGTTAAACTAATGATTTGAAGAATTTCGATATCGATTGCTAAATGCGTATATACAACAAATTCGGCTTTATATCTAAATATAAGATTACGGAATACTTCGAAATACACTGCCGTTATGCCGTTATGGCTTTGTATAAATTTCAGTACGTTAAAGATGTTTAATTTACTTAAATATGCTAAACTAATGATTTGAAGCATTTCGATATTGATTGCTAAATGTGTATGTACAAGAAAAAAGATTTTATACCTAAATAAAAGATTACGGAATTCAGCCAAACATACTGCCGTTATGGCTTTATATAAACTTCAGTAAGATAGAGGGGGCTAATTAACCTAAATATGCTAAACCAGTTAAATGAAGCATTTCGATATCGATTGCTTAATGTGTATATACAACAAAATCGACTTTATACCTAAATATAAGATTACGGAATTCTTCTAAATGCACTGCCGTTATGTCGCCATGGCTTTATGCCAACTTCCGTTCGTTAAAGAAGGTTTATTAACGTAAATATGTTAAACTAATGATTTGAAGCATTTCGATATCGCTTGCTAAATGTGTATATACAAGAAAATCGAATTTATACTTAAACATAAGATTACGGAATTCTTCCAAATGTACTGTCGTTATGCCGCCATGGCTTTATATCAACTTCAATACGTTAAAGGAGGTTAATTAACTTAAATATGTTAAACTAATGACTTGAAGCATTTCGATATGGATTGCTTAATGCGTATATTTATACAACAAAATCGACTTTATACCTAAATATAAGATTGCGGAATTCTTCTAAATGAACTGCCGTTATGCCGCCGTGGCTTTATATCAACTTCAATACGTTAAAAAAGGTTAATTAACTTAAATATGTTAAACTAATTATTTAAAGCATTTCGATATCGATTGCTATATGTATATATACAACAAAATCGACTTTATACCTAAATATAAGATAACGGAATTCTTCTTAATGCACTGCCGTTATGCCGCCATGGCTTTATGTCAACGTCAATACGTTAAAGAAGGTTAATTAACTTAAATATGTTAAACGAATGATTTGAAGCATTTCGGTATCGATTGCTAAATGTGTATATACAAGAAAATCGACTTTATACCTTAGTATAAGCTAACGGAGTTCTTCTAAAAAGCTTTATTAACTTAAATATGTTAAACTAATGAGTTGAACCATCTCGATGTCGATTGCTAAATGAGTATATACAAGAAAATCGACTTTATACCTAAATATAAGATTACGGAATTCTTCCAAGTGCAATGCCGTTATACCGTTATGGCTTTATGTAAACTTCAGTAAGATTAAGAAGGTTAATTAACTTAAATATGTTAAACTAATGACTTGAAGCATTTCGTTATCGATTGCTAAAAGTGTATATACAAGAAAATCGACTTTATACCTAAATATAAAATTACGGAATTCTTCTAAATGCACTGCCGTTATGGCGCCATGTCTTTATATTAACTTCAACACGTTACAGAAGGTTAATTAACTTAAATATGTTAAACTAATGATTTGAAGCATTTCGATATCGATTGCCATATGTATATATACAAGAAAATCGACTTTATACCTAAATATAAGATAACGGAATTCTTCTAAATGCACTGTCGTTATGCCGTTAAGGCTTTATGTAGACTTCAGTAAGATAGAGAGGGTTAATTAACTTAAATATGTTAAACTAATAATTGGAAGCATTTCAAAATCGATTGCTCAATAAATATAAATTTCAGCACGTTAAAGAAGTTTAATTTACTTAAATATGCTAAACTAATGATTTGAAGCATTTCGATATCGATTGCTAAATGTGTATGTACAAGAAAATCGATTTTATACCTAAGTAAAAGATTACATAATTCACCCAAATATATACTGCCGTTATGCCGTTATGGCTTTTGTAGACTTCAGTGAGATAAAGAGGATTAATTAACTTAAATATGTTAAACTAATGATTTGAAGCATTTCGATATCGATTGCTGAATTTGTATATACAAGAAAATCGACTTTATACCTAAATATAAGACTACGGAATTCTTCCAAATGTACTAACGTTATGCCGCCATGGCTTTATATCAACTTCAATACGTTAAAGAAGCTTAATTAACTTAAATATGTTAAACTAATGATTTGAAGCATTTCGGTATCGCTTGCTAAATGTGTATATAAAAGAAAATCGAATTTATACCCAAACAAGATTACGGAATTCTTCCAAATGTGCTGTCGTTATGCCGCCATGGCTTTATATCAACTTCAATACGTTAAAGAGGTTAATTAACTTAAATATGTTAAACTAATGACTTAAAGCATTTCGATATCGATTGCTGAATTCGTATATACAACAAAATCAACTTTATACCTAAATATAAGATTAGGGAATTCTTCTAAATGCACTGTCGTTATGCCGCCCTCGCTTTATATCACCTTCATTACGTTAAAGAAGGTTAATTAACTTAAATATGTTAAACTAATGATTTGAAGATTTTCGATATCGATTGCTAAATGTGTAAATATAAGAAAATCGACTATATACCTAAATATAAGATTACGAAATTCTTCTACATGCACTGTCGTTATGCAGCCATGGCTTTATATCACCTTCATTACGTTAAAGAAGGTTAATTAACTTAAATATGTTAAACTAATGATTTGAAGCATTTCGATATCGATTGCTAAATGTGTATGTACAACAAAATCGTCTTTATACCTAAATATGTCAACTTCAGTTTGCTAAAGGAGGTTTATTGACTTAAATATGTTTAACCAGTTATCTGGAGCATTTCGATATCGATTGCGAAATATATATATACAAGAAAATCGACTTTATACCTAAATATAAGATTACGGAATTCTTCCACATGTACTGCCATTATGCCGCCATGGCTTTATATCACCTTCAATACGTTAAAGAAGGTTAATTATTTTAAATATGTTAAACTAATGGTTTGAAGCATTTTAAAATCGATTGCTAAATGTGTAGATAAAAGAAAATCGACTTTATACCTAAAAATAAAATTATAACTTTACGGAATTATTCTAAACACACTGCCGTTATGCCGCCATGGCTTTATATTAACTTCAATACGTTAAAGAAGGTTAATTAACTTAAATATGTTAAACTAATGATTTGAAGCATTTCGATAGCGATTGCTAAATGTGTATATACAAGAAAATCGACTTTATACCTAAATATAAGATTACGTAATTCTTCTAAATGCTTTGCCGTTATGCCGTTAAGGCGTTTGTGGACTTCAGTAAGATAAAGAGGGTTAATTAACTTAAATATGTTAAACTAATGATTTGAAGCATTTCGATATCGCTTGCTAAATGTGTACATACAAAAAATCAAATTTATACCTAAATATAAGATAACGGAGTTCTTCTAAATGCACTGCCGTTATGCCGTTAAGGCTTTATGTAGACTTCAGTAAGACAGAGAGGGTTAATTAACTTGAATATGTTAAACCAGCTATTTGAAGCATTTCGATATCGATTGCTAAATATGTAAATACAAGAAAATCGACTTTATACCTAAATATAAGAATACGGAATTCTTCTAAATGCACTGCAGTTATACCGTTAAGGCTTTATGAAGACGTCAGTGCGTTAAAGAAGGTTTATTAACTTAAATATGTTAAACTAATGACTTGAAGCATTTCGTTATCGATTGCCAAATATGTAAATACAAGAAAACCGACTTTATACCTAAATATAAAATTACGGAATTCTTGTAAATGCACTGCCGTTATGCCGCCATGGCTTTATATTAACTTCAATACGTTAAAGAAGGTTAATTAACTTAAATATGTTAAACTAATGATTTGAAGCATTTCGATATCGATTGCTATATGTATATATACAAGAAAAACGACTTTATACCTAAATATAAGATAACAAAATTCTTCTAAATGCACTGTCGTTATACCATTAAGGCTTTATGTAGACTTCAGTAAGATAGAGAGGGTTAATTAACTTAAATATGTTAAACTAATAATTGGAAGCATTTCAAAATCGATTGCTAAATAAATATAAATTTCGGTACGTTAAAGAAGTTTAATTTACTTAAATATGCTAAACTAATGATTTGAAGCATTTCGATATCGATTGCTTAAGGTGTATGTACAAGAAAATCGATTTTATATCCAAATATAAGACTACGGAATTCTTCCAAATGTACTAACGTTATGCCGCCATGGCTTTATATCACATTTAATACGTTAAAGAGGGTTAATTAACTTAAATATGTTAAACTAATAATTGGAAGCATTTCAAAATCGATTGCTCAATAAATATAAATTTCAGCACGTTAAAGAAGTTTAATTTACTTAAATATGCTAAACTAATGATTTGAAGCATTTCGATATCGATTGCTAAATGTGTATGTACAAGAAAATCGATTTTATACCTAAGTAAAAGATTACATAATTCACCCAAATATATACTGCCGTTATGCCGTTATGGCTTTTGTAGACTTCAGTGAGATAAAGAGGATTAATTAACTTAAATATGTTAAACTAATGATTTGAAGCATTTCGATATCGATTGCTGAATTTGTATATACAAGAAAATCGACTTTATACCTAAATATAAGACTACGGAATTCTTCCAAATGTACTAACGTTATGCCGCCATGGCTTTATATCAACTTCAATACGTTAAAGAAGCTTAATTAACTTAAATATGTTAAACTAATGATTTGAAGCATTTCGATATCGCTTGCTAAATGTGTATATAAAAGAAAATCGAATTTATACCCAAACAAGATTACGGAATTCTTCCAAATGTGCTGTCGTTATGCCGCCATGGCTTTATATCAACTTCAATACGTTAAAGAGGTTAATTAAATTAAGTATGTTAAACTAATGATTTAAAGCATTTCGATATCGATTGCTGAATTCGTATATACAACAAAATCAACTTTATACCTGAATATAAGATTAGGGAATTCTTCTAAATGCACTGTCGTTATGCCGCCCTCGCTTTATATCACCTTCATTACGTTAAAGAAGGTTAATTAACTTAAATATGTTAAACTAATGATTTGAAGATTTTCGATATCGATTGCTAAATGTGTAAATATAAGAAAATCGACTATATACCTAAATATAAGATTACGAAATTCTTCTACATGCACTGTCGTTATGCAGCCATGGCTTTATATCACCTTCATTACGTTAAAGAAGGTTAATTAACTTAAATATGTTAAACTAATGATTTGAAGCATTTCGATATCGATTGCTAAATGTGTATGTACAACAAAATCGTCTTTATACCTAAATATGTCAACTTCAGTTTGCTAAAGGAGGTTTATTAACTTAAATATGTTTAACCAGTTATCTGAAGCATTTCGATATCGATTGCGAAATATATATATACAAGAAAATCGACTTTATACCTAAATATAAGATTACGGAATTCTTCCACATGTACTGCCATTATGCCGCCATGGCTTTATATCACCTTCAATACGTTAAAGAAGGTTAATTATTTTAAATATGTTAAACTAATGGTTTGAAGCATTTCAAAATCGATTGCTAAATGTGTAAATAAAAGAAAATCGACTTTATACCTAAAAATAAAATTATAACTTTACGGAATTATTCTAAACGCACTGCCGTTATGCCGCCATGGCTTTATATTAACTTCAATACGTTAAAGAAGGTTAATTAACTTAAATATGTTAAACTAATGATTTGAAGCATTTCGATAGCGATTGCTAAATGTGTATATACAAGAAAATCGACTTTATACCTAAATATAAGATTACGTAATTCTTCTAAATGCTTTGCCGTTATGCCGTTAAGGCGTTTGTGGACTTCAGTAAGATAAAGAGGGTTAATTAACTTAAATATGTTAAACTAATGATTTGAAGCATTTCGATATCGCTTGCTAAATGTGTACATACAAAAAATCAAATTTATACCTAAATATAAGATAACGGAGTTCTTCTAAATGCACTGCCGTTATGCCGTTAAGGCTTTATGTAGACTTCAGTAAGACAGAGAGGGTTAATTAACTTGAATATGTTAAACCAGTTATTTGAAGCATTTCGATATCGATTGCTAAATATGTAAATACAAGAAAATCGACTTTATACCTAAATATAAGAATACGGAATTCTTCTAAATGCACTGCAGTTATACCGTTAAGGCTTTATGAAGACGTCAGTGCGTTAAAGAAGGTTTATTAACTTAAATATGTTAAACTAATGACTTGAAGCATTTCGTTATCGATTGCTAAATATGTAAATACAAGAAAACCGACTTTATACCTAAATATAAAATTACGGAATTCTTGTAAATGCACTGCCGTTATGCCGCCATGGCTTTATATTAACTTCAATACGTTTTAAAAAAGGTTAATTAACTTAAATATGTTAAACTAATGATTTGAAGCATTTCGATATCGATTGCTATATGTATATATACAAGAAAATCGACTTTATACCTAAATATAAGATAACGGAATTCTTCTAAATGCACTGTCGTTATACCATTAAGGCTTTATGTAGACTTCAGTAAGATAGAGAGGGTTAATTAACTTAAATATGTTAAACTAATAATTGGAAGCATTTCAAAATCGATTGCTAAATAAATATAAATTTCGGTACGTTAAAGAAGTTTAATTTACTTAAATATGCTAAACTAATGATTTGAAGCATTTCGATATCGATTGCTTAAGGTGTATGTACAAGAAAATCGATTTTATATCCAAATATAAGACTACTGAATTCTTCCAAATGTACTAACGTTATGCCGCCATGGCTTTATATCACATTTAATACCTTAAAGAAGGTTAATTACTTTAAATATGTTAAACTAATGGTTTGAAGCATTTCGATATCGATTGCTTAATGTGTAAATAAAAGAAAATCGACTTTATACCTAAAAATAAAATTATAACTTTACGGAATTATTCTAAATGCACTGGCGTTATACCGTTAAGGCTTTATGTAGACTGCAGTAAGCTAAAAAGCGTTTATTATCTTAATATGTTAAACTAATGATTTAAAGCATTTCGATATCGATAGCTAAATGCGTATATACAAGAAAATCGTCTTTATACCTAAATATGAGATTACGGAATTCTTCTACATGCACTGCCGTTATGCCGCCATGGCTATATGCCAACTTCAGATCGTTAAAGACGGTTTATTAACTTAAGTATGTTAAACTTATGAGATGAAGCATTTCGATATCGATTGCATAATGCGTATATACAACAAAAACGGCTTTTTACCTTAATATAATATTACGGAATTCATCGAAATACACTGCCGTTATACCGTTATGGCTTTATGTAAACTTCAGTAATATAAAGAAGGTTAATTAACTTAAATATGTAAAACTAATGATTTGAAGCATTTCGTTATTGATTGCTAAATGTGTATATACAAGAAAGCCGACTTTATACCTAAATATGAGACTACGGACTTCTTCTAAATGCACTGCCGTTATGTCGCCATGGCTTTGTATCAACTTCAATACGTTAAAGAAGGTTAATTAACTTAAATATGTTAAACTAATGATTTGAAGCATTTCGATATCGCTTGCTAAATGTGTACATACAAAAAAATCAAATTTATACCTATATATAAGATTACGGAATTCATCCAAATGCACTGCCGTTATACCGTTATGGCTTTATGTAAACTTCAGTAAGATAAAGAAGGTTAATTAACCTAAATATGCTAAACCAGTTATTTGAAGCATTTCGATTTCGATTGCTAAATGCGTATATACAACAAAATCGAATTTATACCTAAATATAAGATTACGGAATTCTTCTAAATGCACTGTCGTTAGGCCGCCATGGCTTTATATCACCTTCATTACGTTAAAGAAGGTTCATTATTTTAAATATGTTAAACTAATGGTTTGAAGCATTTCGATATCGATTGCTAAATGCGTATATACAACAAATTCGGCTTTATATCTAAATAAAAGATTACGGAATTCTTCGAAATACACTGCCGGTATGCCGTTATGGCTTTATATAAACTTCAGTAGGTTAAAGAAGGTTAATTAACTTAAATATGTTAAACTAATGATTTGAAGATTTTCGATATCGATTGCTAAATGTGTAAATACAAGAAAATCGACTATATACCTAAATATAAAATTATAACATTACGGAATTCTTCTAAATGCACTGCCGTTATACCGTTAAGGCTTTATGTAGACTTCAGTAAGCTAAAAAATATTTATTAACTTAATAAGTTAAACTAATGATTTGAAGCACTTCGATATCGATTGCTTAATGCATATATACAAGAAAATCGACTTTATACCTAAATATAAGCTAACGGAATTCTTCTACATGCACTGCCGTTATGCCGCCATGGCTTTATGCACACTTCAGTTCGTTAAAGAAGGTTTATTAACTTAAATATGTTAAACTAATGAGTTGAAGCATCTGGATATCGATTGCGAAATATATATTTACAAGAAAATCGACTTTATACCTAAATATAAGATTACGGAATTCTTCCAAATGCACTGCCGTTATACCGTTATGGCTTTATGTAAACTTCAGTAAGATAAATAAGGTTAATTAACTTAAATATAATAAACTAATGATTTGAAGCATTTCGTTATCGATTGCTAAATGTGTATATACAACAAATTCGGCTTTATACCTAAATATAAGATTACGGAATTCTTCTACATGCACTGCCGTTATGCCGTCATGGCTATATGCAAACTTCAGATCGTTAAAGAAGGTTTATTAACTTAAATATGTTAAACTAATGAGTTGAACCATCTCGATATCTATTGCTAAATGTGTATATACAACAAAATCGACTTTATTCCTAGATATAAGATTACGGAATTCTTCCAAATGCACTGCCGTTATACCGTTATGGCTTTGTGTAAACTTCAGTAAGAAAAAGAATGATAGTTAACTTAAATATGTTAAACTAATGATTTGAAGCATATCGATATCGATTGCTAAATGTGTATATATTTACTTTCTACCTAAATATAAGATTACGGAATTCTTCCAAATGCACTGCCGTTATGGCTTTATGTAAACTTCAGTAAGATAAAGAAGGTTAATTAACTTAAATATGCTAAACTAGTTATTTGAAGCATTTCGATGTCGATTGCAAAATGTGTATATACAAGAAAATCGTGTTTATACCTAAATATAAGATTACGGAATTCTTCCACATGTTCTGTCGTTATGGCTTTATATCAACTTCAATACGTTAAAGAAGGTTAGTTAACTTAAATATGTTAAACTAATGATTTGAAGCATTTCGATATCGCTTGCTAAATGTGTATTTACAAGAAAATCGAATTTATACCTAAACATAAGATTACGGAATTCTTCCAAATGTACTGTCGTTATGGCTTTATATCAACTTCAATACGTTAAGGAAGGTTCATTAACTTAAATGTGTTAAACTAATGATTTGAAGCATTTCGATATCGCTTGCTAAATGAGTATATACAAGAATGTCGAATTTATACCTAAATATAAGATAACGGAGTTCTTCTAAAGGCAGTGCAGTTATACCGTTAAGGCTTTATGTAGACTTCAGTGCGTTAAAGAAGGTTTATTAACTTAAATATGTTAAACTAATGATTTGAAGCATTTCGATATCGATTGCTAAATGTGTATATACAAGAAAATCGACTTTATACCTAAATATAAGATTAGGGAATTCTTCCAAATGTACTGTCGTTAAGCCGCCATGGCTTTGTATCAACTTCAATACGTTAAAGAAGATTAGTTATTTTAAATATGTTAAACTTATGGTTTGAAGCATTTCGATATCGACTGCTAAATGTGTAAATACAAGAAAATCGACTTTGTACCTAAATATAAAATTATAACATTACGGAATTCTTCTAAATGCACTGCCGTTATACCGTTAAGGCCTTATGTAGACTTCAGTAATCTAAAAAATGTTTATTAACTTAGTATGTTAAACTAATGATTTGAAGCATTTCGATATCGATTGCTAAATGCGTATATACAAGAAAATCGAATTTATACCTAAACATAAGATTACGGAATTCTTCCAAATGTACTGTCGTTATGCCGCTATGGCTTTATATCAACTTCAATATGTTAAAGAAGGTTAATTAACTTAAATATGTTAAACTAATGATTTGAAGCATTTCGATATCGCTTGCTAAATGTGTACATACAAGAAAATCAAATATATACCTAAATATAAGATAACGGAATTCTTCTAAATGCACTGCCGTTATGCCGTTAAGGCTTTATGTTAACTTCAGTTCGTTAAAAAAGGTTTATTAACTAAAAAATGTTAAACTAATGATTTGAAGCATTTCGATATCGCTTGCTAAATGTGTATATAAAAGAAAATGGAATTTATACTTAAACATAAGATTACGGAATTCTTCCAAATGTACAGTCGTTATGCCTCCATGGCTTTATATCAACTTCAATACGTTAAAGAAGGTTAATTAACCTAAATATGTTAAACTAATGATTTTAAGCATTTCTATATCGATTGCTAAATGCGTATATACAACAAAACCGACTTTATGCCTAAATATAAGATTAGGGAATTCTTCTAAATGCACTGTCGTTATGCCGCCCTGGCTAAATGTGTATATACAAGAAAACCGACTTTATACCTAAATATAAGACTACGGACTTCTTCTAAATGCACTGCCATTATGCCGCCATGGCTTTATATCAACTTCAATACGTTAAAGAAGGTTATTTAACTTAAATATGTTAAACTAATGATTTGAAGCATTTCGATATCGCTTTCTAAATGTGTACATACAAGAAAATCAAATTTATACCTAAATATAAGATAACGGAATTCTCCTAAATGCACCGCCGTTATGCCGTTAAGGCTTTATGTAGACTTCATTAAGACAGAGAGGGTTAATTAACTTGAATATGTTAAACTAATGATTTGAAGCATTTCGATATCGATTGCTAAATATGTAAATACAAGAAAATCGACTTTATACCTAAATATAAGAATACGGAATTCTTCTAAATGCACTGCAGTTATACCGTTAAGGCTTTATGAAGACGTCTGTGCGATAAAGAAGGTTTATTAACTTCAATATGTTAAACTAATGATTTGAAGCATTTCGATATCGATTGCTAAATTTGTATATACAAGAAAATCAACTTTATACCTAAATATAAGATTACGGAATTCTTCTACATGCACTGCCGTTATGCCGCCATGGCTTTATGTTAACTTCAGTGCGTTAAAGAAGCTTTATTAACTTTAATATATTACACTAATGATTGGAAGCATTTCGATATCGATTGCTAAATGAGTATATGCACGAAAATCGACTTGATACCTAAATTTATGATTACGTAATTCTTCTAAATATAAGATTAGGGAATTCTTCCAAATGTACTGTCGTTAAGCCGCCATGGCTTTGTATCAACATCAATACGTTAAAGAAGGTTAGTTATTTTAAATATGTTAAACTTATGGTTTGGAGCATTTCGATATCGACTGCTAAATGCGTATATACAACAAAATCGAATTTATACCTAAATATAAAATTATAACATTACGGAATTCTTCTAAATGCACTGCAGTTATACCGTTAAGGCTTTATGAAGACTTCAGTGCGTTAAAGAAGGTTTATTAACTTAAATATGTTACACTAATGATTTGAAGCATGTCGATATCGATTGCTGTATGCGTATATACAAGAAAATCGACTTTATATCTAAATATAAGATAACGTAATTCTTCTAAATGCACTGCCGCTATGCTGTTATGGCTTTATATAAATTTCAGTACGTTAAAGAAGGTTAGTTTACTCAAATATGTTAAACTAATGATTTGAGCATTTCGATATCGATTGCTAAATGTGCATGTACAACAAAATCGAATTTATACCTAAATATAAGATTACGGAATTCTTCTAAATGCACTGTCGTTAGGCCGCCATGGCTTTATATCACCTTCATTACGTTAACTAAGGTTAATTATTTTAAATATGTTAAACTAATGATTTGAAGAATTTCGATATCGATTGCTGTATGCGTATATACAGAAAATCGACTTTATACCTAAATATAAGATTACGGAATTCTTCGAAATACACTGCCGTTATGCCGTTATGGCTTTATATAAATTTCAGTACGTTAAAGAAGATTAATTTACTTAAATATGCTAAACTAATGATTTGAAGCATTTCGATATTGATTGCTAAATGTGTATGTACAAGAAAATCGATTTTATACCTAAATAAAAGATTACGGAATTCTCCCAAATATACTGCCGACATGCCGTTATGGCTTTATGTACACTTCAGTAAAATAAAGGAGGTTAATTAACCTAAATATGCTAAACCAGTTATATGAAGCATTTCGATATTGCTAAATGCCTATATACAACAAAATCGAACTTATACCTAAATATAAGATTACGGCATTTTTCTAAATGCACTTTCGTTATGCCGCCATGGCTTTATGTCACCTTCATTACGTTAAAGAAGGTTAATTAACCTAAATATGTTAAACTAATGTTATGAAGCATTTCGATATCGCTTGCTAAATGTGTATATAAAAGAAAATGGAATTTATACCTAAACATAAGATTACGGAATTCTTCCAAATGTACTGTCGTTATGCCGCCATGGCTTTATATCAACTTCAATACGTTAAAGAAGGTTAATTAACCTAAATATGTTAAACTAATGATTTTAAGCATTTCGTTATCGATTGCTAAATGCGTATATACAACAAAATCGACTTTATACCTCAATATAAGATTACGGAATTCTTCCACATGTACTGCCGTTATGCCGCCATGGCTTTATATAACATTCATTACGGTAAAGAAGGTTAATTAACTTAAATATGTTAAACTAATGATTTGAAGCATTTCGATATCGATTGCTAAATGTGTATGTACAAGAAAATCGATTTTATACCTAAATAAAAGCTTACGGAATTCACCCAAATATAATGCCGTTATGCCGTTATGGCTTTATGTAAACTTCAGTAAGATAAAGAAGGTTAATTAACCTAAATATGCTAAACCAATTACTTGAAGCATTTCGATATCGATTGCTAAATGCGTATATACAACAAAATCGAATTTATACGTAAATATAAGATTAGGGAATTCTTCCAAATGTACTGTCGTTAAGCCGCCATGGCTTTGTATCAACTTCAATACGTTAAAGAAGGTTAGTTATTTTAAATATGTTAAACGTATGGTTTGAAGCATTTCGATATCGACTGCTAAATGTGTAAATATAAGAAAATCGACTTTATACCTAAATATAAAATTATAACATCACGGAATTCTTCTAAATGCACTGCCGTTATACCGTTAAGGCTTTATGTAGACTTCAGTAATCTAAAAAATGTTTATTAACTTAGTATGTTAAACTAATGATTTGAAGCATTTCGATATCGATTGCTAAATGCGTATATACAAGAAAATCGAATTTATACCTAAACATAAGATTACGGAATTCTTCCAAATGTACTGTCGTTATGCCGCAATGGCTTTATATCAACTTCAATACGTTAAAGAAGGTTAATTAACTTGAATATGTTAAACTAATGATTTTAAGCATTTCGTTATCGATTGCTAAATGCGTATATACAACAAAATCGACTTTATACCTAAATATAAGAATACGGAATTCTTCTAAATGCACTGCAGTTATACCGTTAAGGCTTTATGAAGACGTCAGTGCTTTAAAGAAGGTTTATTAACTTAAATATGTTAAACTAATGATTTGAAGCATTTCGATATCGATTGCTAAATGTGTATGTACAAGAAAATCGATTTTATACCTAAATAAAAGCTTACGGAATTCACCCAAATATAATGCCGTTATGCCGTTATGGCTTTATGTAAACTTCAGTAAGATAAAGAAGGTTAATTAACCTAAATATGCTAAACCAATTATTTGAAGCATTTCGATATCGATTGCTAAATGCGTATATACAACAAAATCGAATTTATACGTAAATATAAGATTAGGGAATTCTTCCAAATGTACTGTCGTTAAGCCGCCATGGCTTTGTATCAACTTCAATAAGTTAAAGAAGGTTATTAACTTAAATATGTTAAACTTATGGTTTGAAGCATTTCGATATCGACTGCTAAATGTGTAAATATAAGAAAATCGACTTTATACCTAGATATAAAATTATAACATCACGGAATTCTTCTAAATGCACTGCCGTTATACCGTTAAGGCTTTATGTAGACTTCAGTAATCTAAAAAATGTTTATTAACTTAGTATGTTAAACTAATGATTTGAAGCATTTCGATATCGATTGCTAAATGCATATATACAAGAAAATCGAATTTATTCCTAAACATAAGATTACGGAATTCTTCCAAATGTACTGTCGTTATGCCGCCATGGCTTTATATCAACTTCAATACGTTAAAGAAGGTTAATTAATTTAAATATGTTAAACTAACGATTTGACGCATTTCGATATCGCTTGCTAAATGTGTACATACAAGAAAATCAAATTTATACCTAAATATAAGATAACGGAATTCTTCTAAATGCACTGCCGTTATGCCGTTAAGGCTTTATGTTAACTTCAGTTCGTTAAAAAAGGTTTATTAACTTAAATATGTTAAACTAATGTTATGAAGCATTTCGATATCGCTTGCTAAATATGTACATACCACGAAATCAAATTTATACCTAAATATAAGATAACGGAATTCTTCTAAATGCATCGCCGTTATGCCGTTAAGGCTTTATGTAGACTTCAGTAACATAAAGATGTTTAATTAACTTAAATATAGTAAACTAATGATTTGAAGCATTTTGATATCGATTGCTAAATGTGTATATACAAAAAAATCGACTTTGTACTTAAATATAAGATTACGGAATTCTTTTACATGCACTGCCGTTATGCCGCCATGGCTTTATGTTAACTTCAGTGCGTTAAAGAAGCTTTATTAACTTTAATATATTAAACTAATGATTTGAAGCATTTCGATATCGATTGCTAAATGAGTATATACACAAAAATCGACTTTATACCTAAATATAAGATTACGTAATTCTTCTAAAGGCACTGCCGTTATGCCGTTAAGGCTTTTGTAGACTTCAGTAAAATAAAGGTGTTTAATTAACTTAAATATAGTAAACTAATGATTTGAAGCATTTTGATATCGATTGCTAAATGTGTATATACAATAAAATCGACTTTGTACTTAAATATAAGATTACGGAATTCTTCTACATGCACTGACGTTATGCCGCCATGGCTTTATGTTAACTTCAGTGCGTTAAAGAAGCTTTATTAACTTAAATATATTAAACTAATGATTTCCAGCATTTCGATATCGATTGCTAAATGAGTATATAAAACAAAATCGACTTTATACCTAAATATGAGATTACGGAATTCTTCTAAATGCACTGCAGTTATTTCGTTAAGGCTTTCTGAAGACTTCAGTGCGTTAAAGAAGCTTTATTAACTTAAAAATGTTAAACTAATGATTTGAAGCATTTCGATATCGATTGCTAAATGAGTATATACAACAAAATCGACTTTATACCTAAATATAAGATTACGGAATTCTTCTAAATGCACTGCAGTTATTTCGTTAAGGCTTTATGAAGACTTCAGTGCGTTAAAGAAGGTTTATTAACTTAAATATGTTAAACTAATGATTTGAAGCATGTCGATATCGATTGCTATATGCGCATATATGTACAAGAAAATCGACTTTATACCTAAATATAAGATTACGAAATTCTTCTACATGCACTGCCGTTACTTTAATATATTAAACTAATGATTTGAAGCACTTCGATATCGATTGCTAAATGAGTATATACACGAAAATCGACTTTATACGTAAGTATAAGATTACGTAATTCTTCTAAAGGCACTTCCGTTATGCCGTTAAAGCTTTTGTAGACTTCAGTAAAATAAAGATGTTTAATTAACTTAAATATAGTAAACTAATGATTTGAAGCATTTTGATATCGATTGCTAAATGTGTATATACAAAAAAATCGACTTTGTACTTAAATATAATATTACAGAATTCATTTACATGCACTGCCGTTATGCCGCCATGGCTTTATGTAAACTTCAGTAAGATAAAGAAGGTTAATTAACCTTAATATGCTAAACCAGTTATATGAAGCATTTCGATATCGATTGCGAAAAATATATATACAAGAAAATCGACTTTGTACCTAAATATAAGATTACGGAATTCTTCCACATGTACTGCCGTTATGCCGCCATGGCTTTATATCACCTTCAATACGTTAAAGAAGGTTAATTAATTTAAATATGTTAAACTAATGGTTTGAAGCATTTCGATATCGATTGCTAAATGTGTAAATAAAAGAAAATCGACATTATACCTAAAAATAAAATTATAACTTTACGGAATTATTCTAAATGCACTGGCGTTATACCGTTAAGGCTTTATGTAGACTTCAGTAAGCTAAAAAGCGTTTATTATCTTAATATGTTAAACTAATGATTTGAAGCATTTCGATATCGATAGCTAAATGCGTATATACAAGAAAATCGACTTTATACCTAAATATGAGATTACGGAATTCTTCTACATGCACTGCCGTTATGCCGCCATGGCTATATGCCAACTTCAAATCGTTAAAGAAGGTTTATTAACTTAAATATGTTAAACTTATGGGATGAAGCATTTCGATATCGATTGCTAAATGTGTACATACAAGAAAATCGACTTTTT
>JAPZAG010001059.1:0-42240 GCA_027475135.1 Bactrocera correcta
CGGGTTTATAATTAAATATAAATAACGCATTATTCTACATGCACTGCCGTTATGCCGCCATAGCCTTATGCCAACTTCAGTTCGTTAAAGAAGGTTTATTAACTTAAATATGTTAAACTAAGAGGTGAAGCATCTCGATATCGATTGCTAAATATGTATATACAATAAAATCGACTTTATATCTAAATATAAGATTACGGAACTCTTCTGCCTGCACTGTCGTTATGCCGCCATGGCTTTATATCACCTTCATTACGTTAAAGAAGGTTAATTAACTTAATTATGTTAAACTAATGATTTGAAGCATTTCGATATCGATTGCTAAATGTGTATATACAAGAAAATCGACTTTATACCTAAATATAAGATAACTGAATTCTTCTAAATGCACTGCCGTTATGCCGTTAAGGCTTTATGTAGACTTCAGTGCGTTAAAGAAGGTTTATTAACTTAAATATGTTAAACTAATGATTTGAAGCATTTCGGTATCGATTGCTAAATGCGAATTACAAGAAAATCGGCTTTATAATTAAATATAATATAACGGCATTATTCTACATGCACTGCCGTTATGCCGCCATAGCCTTATGCCAACTTCAGTTCGTTAAAGAAGGTTTATTAACTTAAATATGTTAAACTAAGGAGGTGAAGCATCTCGATATCGATTGCTAAATATGTATATACAATAAAATCGACTTTATATCTAAATATAAGTTTACGGAATTCTTCCAAATGCACTGCCGTTATACCGTTATGGCTTTATGTAAACTTCAGTAAGATAAAGAAGGTTAGTTAACTTAAATATGTTAAACTAATGATTTGAAGCATTTCGATGTCGATTGCTAAATGCGTATATACAAGAAAATCGACTTAATACCTAAATATAAGATTACGGAACTCTTCCAAATGCACTGCCGTTATGCCGTTAAGGCTTTTGTAGACTTCAGTAAGTAAAGAGGGTTAATTATCTTAAATATGTTAAACTAATGATTTGAAGCATTTCGATATCGATTGCTAAATGTGTATATACAAGAAAATCGACTTTATACCTAAATATAAGATTACGTAATTCTTCTAAATGCTTTGCCGTTATGCCGTTAAGCCGTTTGTAGACTTCAGTAAGATAAAGAGGGTTAATTAACTTAAATATGTTAAACTAATGATTTGTAACATTTCGATATCGATTGCTAAATGTGTATGTACAAGAAAATCGATTTTATACCTAAATGAAAGATTACGGAATTCACCCAAATATACTGCCGTTATGGCTTTATGTAAACTTCGTAAGATAAAGAAGGCTAATTAACCTAAATATGCTAAACCAGTTATTTGAAGCATTTCGATATCGATTGCTAAATGCGTATATACAAGAAAATCGACTTTATACCTAAATATAAGATTACGGAATTCTTCTACATGCACTGTCGTTATGCCGCCATGGCTTTATATCACCTTCATTACGTTAAAGATGGTTAATTAACTTTAATATGTTAAACTGATGATTAAAAGCACTTTGATATCGCTTGCTAAATGTGTATATACAAGAAAATCGAATTTATGCCTAAACATAAGATTACGGAATTCTTCCAAATGTACTGTCGTTATGCCGCCATGGCTTTATATCAACTTCAATACGTTAAAGAAGGTTAATTAACTTAGATATGTTAAACTAATGATTTGAAGCATTTCGATGTCGAATGCTAAATGCGTATATACAAGAAAATCGACTTAATACCTAAATATAATATTACGGAACTCTTCCAAATGCACTGCCGTTATGCCGTTAAAGCTTTTGTAGACTTCAGTAAGACAAATTATCTTAAATATGTTAAACTAATGATTTGAAGCATTTCGATGTCGATTGCTAAATGCGTATATACAAGAAATTCGACTTTATACCTAAATATAAGATTACGTAATTCTTCTAAATGCTTTGCCGCTATGCCGTTAAGCCGTTTGTAGACTTCAGTAAGATAAAGAGGGTTAATTAACTTAAATATGTTAAACTAATGATTTGAAGCATTTCGATATCGATTGCTAAATGTGTATGTACAAGAAAATCGATTTTATACCTAAATAAAAGATTACGGAATTCACCCAAATATGCTGCCGTTATGGCTTTATGTAAACTTCGGTAAGATAAAGAAGGCTAATTAACCTAAATATGCTAATCCAGTTATTTGAAGCATTTCGATATCGATTGCTAAATGCGTATATACAAGAAAATCGACTTTATACCTAAGTATAAGATTACGGAATTCTTCTACATGCACTGTCGTTATGCCGCCATGGCTTTACATCACCTTCATTACGTTAAAGATGGTTAATTAACTTTAATATGTTAAACTAATAATTTAAAGCATTTCGATGTCGATTGCTAAATGCGTATATACAAGAAAATCGAATTTATACCTAAATATAAGATAACGGAATTCCTCTAAATGCACTGCCGTTATGCCGTTATGGCTTTATGTTAACTTCAGTTCGTTAAAGAAGTTTTATTAACTTAGATATGTTGAACTAATGATTTGAAGCATATCGATATCGCTTGCTAAATGTGTATATACAAGAAAATCGAATTTATACCTAAACATAAGATTACGGAATTCTTCCAAATGTACTGTCGTTATGCCGCCATGGCTTTATATCAACTTCAATACGTTAAAGAAGGTTAATTAACTTAAATATGTTAAACTAATGATTTGAAGCATTTCGATACCGATTGCTAAATGCGTATATACAACAAAATCGACTTAATACCTAAATATAAGATTACGGAACTCTTCCAAATGCACTGCCGTTATGCCGTTAAGGCTTTTGTAGACTTCTGTAAGATAAAGAGGATTAATTTACTTAAATATGTTAAACTAATGATTTAAAGCATTTCGATATCGATTGCTAAATGGTATATACAAGAAAATCGACTTTATACCTAAATATAAGATAACGGAATTCTTCCAAATGCACTGCGTTATGCCCTTAAGGCTTTTGTAGACTTCAGTAAGTAAAGAGGGTTAATTAACTTAAATATGTTAAACTAATGATTTGAAGCATTTCGATATCGATTGCTAAATGTGTATGTACAAGAAAATCGATTTTATACCTAAATAAAAGATTACGGAATTCACCCAAATATGCTGCCGTTATGGCTTTATGTAAACTTCGGTAAGATAAAGAAGGTTAATTAACTTAAATATGCTAAACCAGTTATTTGAAGCATTTCGATATCGATTGCTAAATGCGTATATACAAGAAAATCGACTTTATACCTAAATATAAGATTACGGAATTCTTCTACATGCACTGTCGTTATGCCGCCATGGCTTTATATCACCTTCATTACGTTAAAGATGGTTAATTAACTTTAATATGTTAAACTAATGATTTAAAGCATTTCGATGTCGATTGCTAAATGCGTATATACAAGAAAATCGACTTTATACCTAAATATAAGATAACGGAATTCTTCTAAATGCACTGCCGTTATGCCGTTATGGCTTTATGTTAACTTCAGTTCGTTAAAGAAGTTTATTAACTTAGATATGTTAACTAATGATTTGAAGCATTCGATATCGCTTGCTAAATGTGTATATACAAGAAAATCGAATTTATACCTAAACATAAGATTACGGAATTCTTCCAAATGTACTGTCGTTATGCCGCCATGGCTTTATAAACTTAAATATTTAAAAAAGGTTAATTAACTTAAATATGTTAAACTAATGATTTGAAGCATTTCGATATCGATTGCTAAATGCGTATATACAACAAAATCGATTTTATACCTAAATATAAGATTACGGAATTCTTCCAAATGCACTGCCGTTATGGCTTTTTATGTAACTTCGTAAGATAAAGAAGGTTAATTAACTTAAATATGTTAAACTAATGATTTGAAGCATTTCGATATCGATTGCTAAATGCGTATATACAAGAAAATCGACTTTATACCTAAATATAAGATTACGGAATTCTTCTAAATGCACTGTCGTTATGCCGCCATTGGCTTTATGTAACTTCAGTCGTTAAAGAAGGTTTATTAACTTAAATATGTTAAACTAATGATTTGAAGCATTTCGATATCGATTGCTAAATGTGTATATACAAGAAAATCGATTTATACCTAAATATAAGATTACGGAATTCTTCCAAATGTACTGTCGTTATCGCGGCTTTTGTAACTTAGTAAGATAAAGAAGGGGTTTAAATTTAAATTAAATATGTTAAACTCATGATTTGAAGCATTTCGATATCGATTGCTAAATGCGTATATACAAGAAAATCGACTTTATACCTAAATATAAGATTACGGAATTCTTCCAAATGCACTGCCGTTATGGCTTTATGTAACTTCGGTAAGATAAAGAGGTTAATTAACTTAAATATGTAAACATATTTAAAGCATTTCGATATCGATTGCTAAATGCGTATATACAAGAAAATCGACTTTATACCTAAATATAAGATTACGGAATTCTTCTAAATGCACTGCCGTTATGCCGCCATGGCTTTATCACTTCATTCGTTAAAGAGGTTATTAACTTAATATGTTAAACTAATGATTTAAAGCATTTCGATGTCGATTGCTAAATGCGTATATACAAGAAAATCGACTTTATACCTAAATATAAGATAACGGAATTCTTCTAAATGCACTGCCGTTATGCCGTTATGGCTTTATGTTAACTTCAGTTCGTTAAAGAAGGTTTATTAACTTAGATATGTTAAACTAATGATTTGAAGCATTTCGATATCGCTTGCTAAATGTGTATATACAAGAAAATCGAATTTATACCTAAACATAAGATTACGGAATTCTTCCAAATGTACTGTCGTTATGCCGCCATGGCTTTATATCAACTTCAATACGTTAAAGAAGGTTATTAACTTAAATATGTTAAACTAATGATTTGAAGCATTTCGATGTCGATTGCTAAATGCGTATATACAAGAAAATCGACTTTATACCTAAATATAAGATTACGGAACTCTTTCAAATGCACTGCCGTTATGCCGTTAAAGCTTTTTCAGACTTCAGTAAGATAAAGAGGGTTAATTATCTTAAATAAGTTAAACTAATGATTTAAAGCATTTCGATGTCGATTGCTAAATGCGTATATACAACAAAATCGACTTTATACCTAAATATAAGATTACGGAATTCTTCTAAATGCACTGTCGTTATGCCGCCATGGCTTTATATCACCTTCATTACGTTAAGGAAGGTTAACTAACTTAAATATGTTATACCAATGATTTGGAGCATCTCGATATCGATAGCTAAATGTGTATATACAAGAAAATGGACTTTATACCTAAATATAAGATTACGGAATTCTTCTACATGCACTGCCGTTATGCCGCCATGGCTATATGCCAACTTCAGATCGCTAAAGATGGTTAATTAACTTAGATATGTTAAACTTATGATTTGAAGTATTTCGTTACCGATTGCTAAATGTTTATATACAAGAAAATTGACTTTATACCTAAATATAAGACTGCGGAATTCTTCCAATTGTACTGTCGTTACGCCGCTATGGTTTTATATCAACTTCAATACGTTAAAGAAGGTTAATTAACTTAAATATGTTAACCTAATGCTTTGAAGCATTTCGATATCGATTGCTAAATGCGTATATACAACAAAATCGACTTTATACCTAAATATAAGATAACGGAATTCTTCTAAATGCACTGTCGTTATGCCGCCATGGCTTTATATCACCTTCATTACGTTAAGGAAGGTTAACTTACTTAAATATGTTAAACCAATGATTTGAAGATTTTCGATATTGATTGCTAAATGTGTAAATACAAGAAAATCGACTATATACCTAAATATAAGATTACGGAACTCTTCTACCTGCACTGTCGTTATGCCGCCATGGCTTTATATCACCTTCATTACGTTTAAGAAGGTTAATTAACTTAAATATGTTAAACTAATGATTTGAAGCATTTCGGTATCGATTTCTAAATGCGTATGTACAACAAAATCGACTTTATACCAGTTAACGCACCATACGCCGAAATTGGCTTACATAGCTTTTACAGGTAAAGCTTACGTAAGCATGCGACTTGGACAGCGGTCGCTATCCCACGGCTAAACGACACCACACGCGCATCCGAAGTAAATGATGAGACAGCACCGCCGCTACCTGAGAACGTCAGTGCCGCTTTCCAACAACAACAACAACAACGACTTCAATTCAACGTGACTTGCTAGCATAAGTTAGGCGTAAGAAAGTTTTTGTATTCAGTCCTAAGTTTGACTTTCAATAAAACACACATGGCTCGCTGCTAAAAAGTTTTTGTATTTTAATGTAATCAAATAAATAAATAACTGGCGCCCAACGTGCTAGTCGCGACTGAATAAGTTAATCGAGTAAAGGCCCTTAAGAAGTGCCTCGCGCTGCGGCTCAAACTACTAAACTGGACGTGACAGCAGAATCAAAAGGGATAACTTCGGTGGAAGAAAGCCCGCACCCAACAAAGAGTGCGCAACGTTGGACCCCAAGTAGCCCCGGCAAAAGGAAAAATCCAATGCGCCGTTGGACCTTAATGTAAGAATGTAAATTAAGAATTTAAGTGAATAGAAATAAGAGTTTAATTCAATAAAAATAAGTGAAACAGTAAATCTTTAGTGAAATTTAGTCGAGAGAATCTTATAATAAATTAAGCAACTTATTACACAGAAGTGAATTGTTAGCGTAGATCTAGAAAAAAAATACAAAACAGAATTTTTTCAATCTAAACTATAACAAAAAGCTTGTACAGCTTATAATAAAATAAAATAAAGAACCCGGATCAGTTCCAGTTCTTATAACACTAAAAACAACTCTGCGATTCACCAATGGGACCCTCCAGAGATTGATAAATCCGATAAAAACAAAACGTAGTTACAAATTGGTAACATAAGAATAAAACATAACTTCAATTTTAATTTTTTGATTATTCTCAAACTTTCATCAAATTTTTCGAGTTAAAAAACTTCAAAATAAGCAATCCCGAATCCATTATCAGACCCCCCATTCTTAATACCAATGTACCACCACCATCCACTAACCCCCAGGTAACCCCAGAATTAGCCAATATAATTCGCAATATAGTACACCAGGTCATTTCGGCAGAAGCACCATCATTGATTCAGAATATTATCCACCCAACAAGCACAATAGTAACGGATCAAACAATAGACCTCAGACATGCAGGAAACTTGACAGGACTCGATAGGATACCAGACGTTGTAAGGTGCTTAAGAGACTTTTCTGGTGATCCAAAAGAGTTCGCTTCTTGGAAAAAAAGTGTTGAGAGAATCCTGAAAATATACAATAGCGAAAAAGGTACTCCACGTTATTTCGGCATTTTAAATGTCATACGAAATAAAATCACGGGGAATGCCGATGTCGCTTTGGAATCCTACAACACTCCTCTGGACTGGGAGGCCATTTCGAAATGCCTCAACACACATTACGCCGACAAACGCGATATCAGCTCTTTAGAATACCAAATGTCATCTTTATATTAGGGCAATAAAACAATAAACGAATTTTACCAAGATGTGTTCTCACATCTTTCCTTAATTTTAAACAAAATTTCTTGCCTCGAAATAGGACCAGAGTCCGTAAACATACTGACGAAAACCTACCGCGATAAAGCATTGGACACATTTGTTGGGGGACTAAACGGCGAACTTCCAAAATTACTTGGAATCAAAGAGCCGACCGATCTACCCCAAGCACTCCAGTTGTGTATGAGATTGGAGAACCAAAACTTCAGAACTCAGCACGCCTTCGGGAACCAACCCACATCCCGGAAATCACACCCACCACCACTTCCACCAAGGAAACAACAGCACTCAACGCAAGCCTTTTACCCAAGTCTTGCCCACATACCACATCCAATGCCTCTCATGCAACAAACAGCATATAAAACTTTACAGCCCCAATATCAACAGTATTCTCAATAACAACGATACCTAACCTACCCGCAAAATCAACAACCAAGACCCAATCAATACCAAAACCCACCAGCTAGACCCAATCAATCGCAAAATCCGCCACCTAGACCCAATTACCAACAGAACCTACCACCAAGACCAATTCAACCCAAACCCCCAATTCCAATGGAAATAGATGATTCGCAAAGGACAAAACAAGTAAATTACATGAACAGACCGAACAATAACGGCTTCGCCGGAAAGCGACCGAACACGATTTCAAAACAAGTACACCAATCATACAAACAGCACAGAATTAACCATATTGAACCCGTTGACAATACTATTAATGACCCATAACAGCAGAACGAAGAGCAAGACGAACAACCATGGGAAGATTACTATAATCAGTATACCCCGGCCGAAGATTCTAGCGAATTCTCCGACATTCATTTTTTAGGTTAACAAATTCAACGTTACCCTACTTTCAATGTAAAGATGTTAACGGAGAAATCCTAAAATTCTTAATAGACACAGGTTCTAACAAGAACTATATTCAACCCCAACTTGCCAAAATCCCCATTTTAAACAACGAAAATTTCTATGCCAGCTCAGTAGGAGGGAACATCGAAATCACGCATCACACTTTTCTTAACCTTTTTGGACTTAACGACGAAAATCTAAAATTTTTCATTCTACCTACCCTTAAATCCTTTCATGGAATTCTAGGTAATGACAGCCTTAAGCAGTTAGAAGCAATAATTTTCACTTCAAAAAATTATATGCTATTAAAAAATAACATAAAAGTCGTCATCAAACAGCAAACAGCAAAATCAATAAATAATATCGAAATTAGAACGGAACATCTCACACTTGGACAGACAGAAAAACTCCGAAATTTATGTAACAAATACCCGCAACTTTTTTCCGACCCAGACGAAAAATTAACGTACACTACCGTTGTAAGGGCCGAAATTAAGACGACCACTCAAGATCCAGTATATTCCAGATATTACCCTTATCCCATGTCCCTTAAGGATGAAGTCGAAAAACAATTGACAAAATTACTCGAGGATGGTATAATAAGGCCTTTTCGATCCCCCTATAACTCCCCAATCTGGATAGTACCGAAAAAAGTTGATGCATCTGGCACAAAGAAGTACAGAATAGTAATTGACTACCGCAAACTTAATACAGTTACCATAGCCGATCGTTATCCTATCCCAGATACAAATGAGGTACTCTCTCAACTCGGACAAAACAAATTCTTTACAGTTCTTGACCCGAAAAGTGGCTTCCATCAGATTCCATTAGTTGAATCGGATATTGCGAAGACAGCTTTCTCAGTCAACAATGGTAAATATGAATTTACCAGACTTCCCTTCGGCCTAAAAAACGCACCCTCAATTTTTCAAAGAGCATTAGACGATATACTCAGAGAATATGTATATCGGCAAAATATGCTTCGTTTACATAGACGACATAATCATTTTTGGCAAAGACGAAGACTCCCATCTAAAAAATGTTGAAACAATTTTCCGAACTCTACAAAAAGCTAACATGAAAATCCAGATTGACAAATGCGAATTCTTAAAGACGGAAGTTGAGTTTTTAGGATTTGTCATTTCTCAAAACGGAATAAAAACAAATCCAACAAAAGTAAAAGCAATTTTAGACTTTCCACCCCCACAAACTTTAAAAGAACTCCGATCCTTTCTAGGACTATCCGGTTATTACCGCCGTTTTATTAAAGATTATGCAAAACTTGCCAAACCTCTAACCGTACTTTTGAGAGGGGAAGAGGGACGTATGTCCAAAAATCTTTCATCCAAAATTAAAATTACTCTCGATAATAAAGCAATAGAAGCATTTAATAAATTAAAAAAATCACTAGTATCTTCTGACGTCATGTTACAATACCCAGACTTCGAAAAAGAATTTCACTTGACAACCGACGCATCAAACCACGCAATAGGAGCAGTCCTAGAGCAGGACGGCAAACCCATAACGTTCATTTCCAGAACACTGACAAAGACTGAAGAAAACTACGCGACCAACGAAAAAGAACTTTTAGCCATAATATGGGCTTTAAAAACTTTTAGGAATTACCTTTATGGATCAACCACAGTAAAAATCTTCACAGATCATCAACCGTTAACACATTCACTCAGTAACAAAAATACCAACAATAAGCTGAAAAGATGGAAATCGATATTAGAAGAGTATAATCATGAGATTAAATACAAACCTGGCAGTAACAATATTGTGGCAGACGCACTTTCTAGACCACCACAGCAAATAAATTCCATGTCAGCAACACAACACAGTGACGAAAGTTCAGCTCAAACCTTAATTCCATATACTGACGCCCCAATCAATGCCTTTAAAAATCAAATCTTTATTTCAACAGGTGAACCATCTTCATACCAATTTAAAATACCCCTTCCTACCTATCACAGGCATATCATAATTGAAAGAGATTTTACGGAAGAAAGTCTTTCTACCATATTAAAAAGATATCTCAATCCTTCAGTAACAAATTGCATAAAAACTGAAGACAGCATCTTAGGCAAAATCCAAACAATTTATCAAATTCATTTTAGTAGATACAGGGTACGTTACACCCGAAAATTTACAAAAGACATTATAGACGAATCCGCACAAGAAACGGAAATAATCAACGAACATAATAGAGCTCATCGCAACCCCACAGAAAATAAAGTACAACTTTTAGAAAGATGCTATTTCCCACAAATGAACGCCAAAATAAAACGAATTACAAAACAGTGTAAAATATGCTTAGAAAATAAAACCCATCCTGAAAGCTACTCCGATTCCCAATTACCCAGGCCAACTTGTCCACATAGACCTTTACTACACTAATAGTAAGATAGTGCTCACAGCAATAGATAAGTTCTCAAAATATGCTCAAGCAAAAGTCGTACCTTCTAGAGCATCCGAAGATATAAAAACACCCTTAAGAGAAATCTTGACATCATTTGGAATTCCTGAGAAAATCGTGATTGACAACGAAAAATCATTAAGCTCAGCTTCTATAACCTTCATGTTGGAAAACCAATATGGAATAGAAATCTTCAAAACCCCACCGTACAAAAGTTCAATAAACGGACAGATAGAGCGATTCCATTCAACACTCACCGAAGTACTGAGATGTACTAAGGCAGAGAAAACCCATACCGACTTTGAAGATCTTCTTAATAGGTCTTTGTATAAATATAATTATTCTATTCATTCCACCACAAAAAGAAAGCCTGTAGAAGTATTTTTTGGAAGAACAGTCGGACATAATCCTTTCGAATTAGACAGACAAGAAAATATTAAAAATCTCAAAAATAAACAAGAAAAAGACCTAGAACTTCATAATAAGAATAGAACTGATTTTAAGACATACAATAACGAAGACGCTATTTACGTTCAAATAAATAAAAGACTAGGCAATAAATTAACGCCCCGTTATAAAAAAGAAATAGTTCAAGAAGATAAAGGCAACACGATTGTAACTAAATCAGGTCGCACCGTTCACAAAAGTTTCATAAAAAAATAATACACTCAATTTTTCAGGATCTTGCTTGCCTTGTGCAATGCAGAAGTTAAAATTTTGGACTATACGAACAGCCACTTAGTAACGATAGAAATAGGAACCGCAAAGGTCCAGACCGGAACATTCAGATTGATACACACCATTAACCTCGACCTATATGACTCCGTGCTCAACGAAATACATTCCTCAATAGAACATTACGTAACAAGGAAAAGCCTTAGCTATACATTCTTATCCCAAGAAGAAAAATCCATCCGATCCCTATTATCCCAGCTCAAACCCAAAAGAACCAAGCGAGCAATAGATTCTCTTGGCACAGCCTGGAAATGATTGGCCGGATCCCCAGACCATGAAGATTTGATAATATTAAACAACAAAATAAATAACCTGTTAGTTAACAATAACCAACAAGTAATAATTAATAAGTCTATTCTAGAAAGAATAAACAATCTGACGTATATTTCTAATGTAATATTAAATGAAATTAAGTCAAATGACATTGTCAAATTAGAAGTAGAAAAAGGTATTGAGAGAAAACTAAATTTAATTAAAGAAGAGCTAACAAATATAGATTATTCTATCCAGTGGGCGAAAGCTGGAATTGTAAACTCGTTTTTGTTATCAAATGAAGAATTAGTTGTAATCAAGGAAACATTAGAAAAACAAAATACGCCTTACATAAATGTAATCGAAGCTATTGAATTTAGCGATGTCAAAATTGCATCAAATTTATCATCTATCATTTATATTATAAAATTTCCCTTGACAAGTCAAGAAATTTGTAAATCAATAATAACAAAACCTGTAAATCTAGGAAATAAGGCTATTAAACTTAAATACGAAAATTTAATTGTTTGTAATAAAGACATATTTGGTGTCAAAAATAGCTGTAATAATGTTAACGATTTAATAATTTGTAAGCAAGATAATTTAGAAAAAGTCACGAAAAGCAGCTGCGTTCCAAATCTACTAAAGGGTTACGCATCCAACTGCACTTTAGTCAATAACCACCACATACCAACAATAGAAGAGGTAACACCTGGTTTATTGCTTATCAACGGCTATAATGGGTCGCTGAAGATAGACAATGAGGTTATCAGTCTACAAGGAACCTTCCTGATAAAATACGATAACGCAAGTTTAACTATTGAAAACAAGAATTATACAAATAGAAATCAAGTTCTTGCACAACCCCTACCAGCTATCATCAAATCAGCAGACGTTACAGCACATCTCGAAGAAGTCCTCTCTCTGCAATATTTGAAGAACCTTAACGTTGCAAATATCCAACAAATCGATGCCATCAACTCTAAATACAAAATCAGCCTATTCACTGGATCCACAGCAATAATACTATTACTTTTTGCTCTGTTTGTAATGATAGCAAGGAAAATCCTCCTCAAACGAAAAACAAAATTTCGTATTCAGGTCAATACTAATCTTACACCAACGAAAGGACCAGCCCCTACACTTGACGATATTTCAAGGACATCCAACGAGGACGCTGCATGTTCTAAAGGGGGAGGAGTTAACGCACCATTCG
Organism: Bactrocera correcta; assembly: GCA_027475135.1. Classification (NCBI taxonomy): domain Eukaryota; kingdom Metazoa; phylum Arthropoda; class Insecta; order Diptera; family Tephritidae; genus Bactrocera; species Bactrocera correcta. The sequence goes on from JAPZAG010001059.1 coordinate 13,048, forward strand.
CCGAAATTGGCTTACATAGCTTTTACAGGTAAAGCTTACGTAAGCATGCGACTTGGACAGCGGTCGCTATCCCGCGGCTAAACGACACCACACGCGCATCCGAAGTAAATGATGAGACAGCACCGCCGCTACCTGAGAACGTCAGTGCTGCTTTCCAAAAACAACGACTTCAATTCAATGTGACTTGCTAGCATAAGTTAGACGTAAGAAATTTTTTGTATTCAGTCCTAAGTTTGACTTTCAATAAAACACACATGGCTCGCTGCTAAAAAGTTTTTGTATTTTAATGTAATCAAATAAATAAAAAACTTACCTAAATATAAGATATGGCTTTATGTTGACTTCAGTGCGTTAAAGAAGGTTTATTAACCTAAATATGTTAAAGTAATGATTTGAAGCATTTCGATATCGATTGCTAAATGTGTATATACAAGAAAATCGACTTAATACCTAAATATAAGATAACTGAATTCTTCTAAATGCACTGCCGTTATGCCGTTAAGGCTTTATGTAGACCTCAGTGCGTTAAAGAAGGTTTATTAACTTAAATATGTTAAACTAATGATTTGAAGCATTTCGGTATCGAATGCTAAATGTGTATATACAAGAAAATCGGCTTTATAATTAAATATAAGATAACGGAATTATTCTACATGCACGGCCGTTATGCCGCCATAGCTTTATGCCAACTTCAGTTCGTTAAAGAAGGTTTATTAACTTAAATATGTTAAACTAATGAGGTGAAGCATCTCGATATCGATTGCTAAATATGTATATACAACAAAATCGACTTTATACATAAATATAAGTTTACGGAATTCTTCCAAATGCACTGCCGTTATACCGTTATGGCTTTATGTAAACTTCAGTAAGATAAAGAAGGTTAGTTAACTGAAATATGTTAAACTAATGATTTGAAGCATTTCGATATCGATTGCTAAATATGTATATACAATAAAATCGACTTTATACCTAAATATAAGATAACGGAATTCTTCCAAATGCACTGCCGTTATGCCGCCATGGCTTTATGTCAACTTCAATACGTTAAAGAAGGTTAATTAACTTAAGTATGTTAAACTAATGATTAGAAGCATTTCGATATCGCTTGCTAAATGTGTACATACAAGAAAATCAAATTTATACCTAAATATAAGATAACGGAATTCTTCTAAATGCACTGCCGTTATGCCGTTAAGGCTTTATGTAGACTTCAGTAAGACAGAGAGGGTTAATTAACTTGAATATGTTAAACTAATGATTTGAAGCATTTCGATATCGATTGCTAAATATGTATATACAAGAAAATTGACTTTATACCTAAATATAAGAATACAGAATTCTTCTAAATGCACTGCAGTTATACCGTTAAGGCTTTATGTAGACTTCAGTGCGTTAAAGAAGGTTTATTAACTTAAATATGTTAAACCAGTTATATGAAGCATTTCGATACCGATTGCGAAATATATATATACAAGAAAATCGACTTTATACCTAAATATAAGATTAGGGAATTTTTCCAAATGTACTGTCGTTAAGCCGCCATGGCTTTGTATCAACTTCAATACGCTAAAGAAGGTTAATTATTTTAAATATGTTAAACTTATGGTTTGAAGCATTTCGATATCGACTCCTAAATGTGTAAATACATAAAAATCGACTTTATACCAAAAAATAAAATTATAACTTTACGGAATTCTTCTAAGTGCACTGGCGTTATACCGTTAAGGCTTTATAAAGACTTCAGTAAGCTAAAAAGTTTTTATTATCTTAAAATGTTAAACTAATGATTTGAAGCATTTCGATATCGATAGCTAAATGTTTTTGTACAACAAAATCGACTTTTTACCTTAATATAAGATACGGAATTCTTCTAAATGCACTGCAGTTATACCGTTAAGGCTTTATATAAATTTCAGTACGTTAAAAAATTTTAATTTACTTAAATATGCTAAACTTATGATTTGAAGCATTTCGATATCGATTGCTAAATGTGTATGTACAAGAAAATCGACTTTATACCTAAGTAAATGATTACATAATTCACCCAAATATATTCTGCCCTTATGCCGTTATGGCTTTATGTAAACTTCAGTAAGATAAAGAAGGTTAATTAACTTTAATATGTTAAACTAATGATTTGAAGCATTTCGATATCGATTGCTAAATGTGTATATACAAGAAAATCGACTTTATCCCTAAATAGAAGATTACGAAATTCTTCTAATTACACTGCAGTTATACCGTTAAGGCTTTATATAAATTTCAGTACGTTAAAAAAGTTTAATTTACTTAAATATGCTAAACTAATGATTTGAAGCATTTCGATATCGATTGCTAAATGTGTATGTACAAGAAAATCGATTTTATACCTAAGTAAAAGATTACGGAATTCACCCAAATATATACTGCCGTTATGCCGTTATGGCTTTATGTAAACTTCAGTAAGATAAAAAGGTTAATTAACTTAAATATGTTGAACTAATGATTTGAAGCATTTCGATATCGATTGCCAAATGTGTATATACAAGAAAATCGACTTTATACCTAAATATAAGATTACGGAATTCTTCTAAATGCACTGTCGTTATGCCGCCATGGCTTTGTATCACCTTCAATACGTTAAAGAAGGTTTATTAACTTAAATATGTTACACTAATGATTTGAAGCATTTCGATATCGATTGCTAAATGTGTATATACAAGAAAATCGAATTCATAGCTAAATGTAAGATTACGTAGTTCTTCTAAATGCACTGCCGTTATGCCGCTAAGGCTTTTGTAGACTTCAGTAAGATAAAGAGCGTTAATTAACTTAAATACGAGGGCTGTCTGATAAATAATCGACCTCAACGTAAAGCTAGCGGTACCTCTGAAAAAAAGTTTCTACTTCAAAGTGTGCATATCATAATTTCTACTCGCCAAAATTTCGGAAATTTATCTTGCGCAATTATCTGTTGACAGTCGTTTTTGTGAGTCTATTTCGGTGATTTCCCCAAAATGGAAAAGATTGAATATCGAGCTGTAATTAAATTTTTATTTTTGAATGGCAATACGCTTTCACAAATCAAAGATGAGTTGGACTCTGTGTACGGTGACTCTGCACCATCGTTTATCACCATAAAATTTTGGGCAGATGAATTTAAACGTGGTCGCAGGAGCTTGGAAGATGATGAACGTCCTGGGCGTCCAAAAGCTGTAACCACTAACGATAACATCGCTAAAGTTCATCAATTGGTATTAGACGACCGCCGGATTAAAGTTAAGGAAATAGCTGAGATTATGAAGATGTCAAAAGAACGTGTTTGTCACATATTAAACCAAGATTTGGGCATGAGAAAGCTGTCCGCGCGTTGGGTGCCGCGGTTGCTTACGCTAGACCACAAACGTGCGCGCATGAACATTTCCACCGCACTGTTGGCTCAGTTTAGAGGCAATACGACCAAGTTTTGGCGCCGATTGATAACTGTAGACGAAACTTGGATTCATCATTATACGCTCGAAACAAAAATCCAATCTAAGCAGTGGATTGAAAAGGGGGAACCGGCCCCAAAAAAACCTAAAGCTGTGTATTCGGCTGGGAAAGTGATGGCGAGTGGTTTTTGGGACAGCCATGGAATTATATTTATTGGCTATCTTCAAAAAGGAAAAACTATAACAGGAGCATACTACGCATCATTATTGGACAAGCTAAAGGAAGAAATTTCGAAAAATCGGCCACTTTTGCAAAAAAAGAAAGTCTTGTTCCACCAAGACAACGCACCATCTCACACCTCAATAGTCGCCATGACGAAAGTCCACGAATTGCGGTTCGAACTGCTTGACCATCCACCTTATTCACCGGATCTAGAACCAAGCGACTTTTTTTTGTTTCCTCAAATTAAAACTGCGCTCGGCGGCCAGAGATTTTCGTCAAATGAGGAGGCAATCTCTTTCGTGAACTCGTATTTTGCAGACAAAGACGCCAAGTACTATTTGGAAGGGTTGCAGAGATGGGAGCATCGCTGGGAGAAGTGTGAGGAGTTACAAGGAGACTATGTAGAAAAATAAAAAAAAACATTGTGAAAAAGTCGCGTTCATGATGGTTACGTCGGTTATTTATCAGACAGCCCTCGTTTGTTAAACTAATGATTTGAAGCATTTCGATATCGACTGCTAAATGTGTAAATACATAAAAATCGACTTTATACCAAAAAATAAAATTATAACTTTACGGAATTCTTCTAAATGCACTGGCGTTATACCGTTAAGGCTTTTATGTAGACTTCAGTAAGCTAAAAAGTTTTTATTATCTTAATATGTTAAACTAATGATTTGAAGCATTTCGATATCGATAGCTAAATGCGTATATACAAGAAAATCGACTTTATACCTAAATATGAGATTACGGAATTCTTCTACATGCACTGCCGTTATGCCGCCATGGCTATATGCCAACTTCAGATCGTTAAAGACGGTTTATTAACTTAAATATGTTAAACTTATGAGACGAAGCATTTCGATATCGATTGCTAAATGTGTATATACAACAAAATCGACTTTTTACCTTAATATAAGATTACGGAATTCATCCAAATGCACTGCCGTTATACCGTTATGGCTTTATGTAAACTTCAGTAAGATAAAGAAGGTTAATTAACTTAAATATGTAAAACTAATGATTTGAAGCATTTCATTATCGATTGCTAAATGTGTATATACAAGAAAACCGACTTTATACCTAAATATAAGACTACGGACTTCTTCTAAATGCACTGCCGTTATGCCGGCATGGCTTTATATCAACTTCAATACGTTAAAGAAGGCAAATTAACTTAAGTATGTTAAACTAATGATTAGAAGCATTTCGATATCGCTTGCTAAATGTGTACATACAAGAAAATCAAATTTATACCTAAATATAAGATAACGGAATTCTTCTAAATGCACTGCCGTTAAGGCTTTATGTAGACTTCAGTAAGACAGAGAGGGTTAATTAACTTGAATATGTTAAACTAATGATTTGAAGCATTTCGATATCGATTGCTAAATATGTATATACAAGAAAATTGACTTTATACCTAAATATAAGAATACGGAATTCTTCTAAGTGCACTGCAGTTATACCGTTAAGGCTTTATGTTAACTTCAGTGCGTTAAAGAAGCTTTATTGACTTTAATATATTAAACTAATGATTTGAAGCATTTCGATATCGATTGCTAAATGAGTATATACACGAAAATCGACTTTATACCTAAATATAAGATTACGTAATTCTTCTAAATGCACTGCCGTTATGCCGTTAAGGCTTTTGTAGACTTCAGCAAAATAAAGATGTTTAATTAACTTAAATATAGTAAACTAATGATTTGAAGCATTACGATATCGATTGCTAAATGTGTATATACAACAAAATCGACTTTATACCTAAATATAAGATTACGGAATTCTTCTAAATGCACTGTCGTTATGCCGCCATGGCTTTATATCACCTTCATTACGTTAAATAAGGTTAATTAAATTAAATATATTAAACTAATGATTTGAAGCATTTCGGTATCGATTGCTAAATGAGTATATACAATAAAACCGACCTTATACCTTAATATAAGATTACGGAATTCTTCTACATGCACTGCAGTTATGCCGTTAAGGCTTTATGTTAACTTCAGTGCGTTAAAGAAGCTTTATTAACTTAAATATGTTAAACTAATGATTTGAAGCATTTCGATATCGATTGCTAAATGTGTATATACAAGAAAATCGATTTTATACCTAAATAAAAGATTACGGAATTCACCCAAATATACTGCCGTTATGCCGTTATGGCGTTATGTAAACTTCGGTAAGATAAAGAAGGTCAATTAGCCTAAATATGCTAATCCAGTTATTTGAAGTATTTCGATATCAATTGCTAAATGTGTATATACAACAAAATCGACTTTATACCTAAATATAAGATTACGGAATTCTTCTAAATGCACTGTCGTTATGCCGCCATGGCTTTATATCACCTTCATTACGTTAAATAAGGTTAATTAAATTAAATATATTAAACTAATGATTTGAAGCATTTCGATATCGATTGCTAAATGTGTATATACAACAAAATCGACTTTATACCTAAATATAAGATTACGGAATTCTTCTAATTACACTGCAGTTATACCGTTAAGGCTTTATGTAAATTTCAGTACGTTAAAAAAGTTTTTTTACTTAAATATGCTAAACTAATGATTTGAAGCATTCCGATATCGATTGCTAAATGTGTATATACAAGAAAATCGATTTTATACCTAAATAAAAGATTACGGAATTCACCCAAATATACTGCCGTTATGCCGTTATGGCGTTATGTAAACTTCGGTAAGATAAAGAAGGTCAATTAGCCTAAATATGCTAATCCAGTTATTTGAAGTATTTCGATATCAATTGCTAAATGTGTATATACAAGAAAATCGACTTTATACCTAAATATAAGATTACGGAATTCTTCTAAATGCACTGTCGTTATGCCGCCATGGCTTTATATCACCTTCATTACGTTAAAAAAGGTTAATTAACTTAAATATGTTAAACTAATGATTTGAAGCATTTTTTACCTAAATATAAGATAACGAAATTCTTCCAAATGCACTGCCGTTATACGGTTTTGGCTTTATGTAAACTTCAGTAAGATAAAGAGGGTTAATTAACTTAAATATGTTAAAATAATGATTAGAAGCATTTCGATATCGATTGCTTAATGTGTATATATAACAAAATCTACTTTATACCTAAATATAAGATTACGGGTTCCTTCCAAATCTACTGTCGTTATGCCGCCATGGCTTTATATCAACTTCAATACGTTAAAGAAGGTTAATTAACTTAAATATGTTAAACTAATGATTTGAAGATTTTCGATATCGATTGCTAAAGGTGTAGATACAAGAAAATCGATTATATACCTAAACATAAGATTACGGAACTCTTCTACCTGCACTGTCGTTATACCGCAATGGTTTTATTTCACCCTCATTACGTTAAAGAAGGTTAATTAACTTAAATATGTTAAACTAATGATTTGAAGCATTTCGATATCGATTGCTAAATGCGTATGTACAACAAAATCGACTTTATAACTAAATATAAGATAACGGAATTCATATAAACGTACCGCCGTTATGCCGTTAAGGCTTTATTTAAACTTCATTAAGATAAAGAAGGTTAATTGACTTAAGTATGCTAAACCAGTTATTTGAAGCATTTCGATATATATTGCTAAATGTGTGAATACAAGAAAAGCGACTTTATACCTAAATATAAAATTATAACGTTACGGATATCTTCTAAATGCACTGCCGTTATACCGTTAAGGCTTTATGTAGACTTCAGTAAGCTAAAAAGCGTTTATTAACGTAATATGTTAAACTAATGATTTGAAGCATTTCGATATCGATAGCTAAATGTGTATATACAAGAAAATCGACTTTATACATAAATATAAGACTACGGAATTCTTAGAAATGTATTGTCGTTATGCCACCATGGCTTTATGCCAACTTCCGTTCGTTAAAGAAGGTTTATAAACTTAAATATGTTAAACTAATGATTTGAAGAATTTCGATCTCGATTGCTAAATATGTATATACAAGAAAATCGACTTTATACCTAAATATAAGATAACGGAATTCTTCCAAATGCACTGCCGTTACGCCGTTAAGGCTTTTGTAGACTTTAGTAAGATAAAGAGGGTTAATTAGCTTAAATATGTTAAACTAATGATTGGAAGCATTTCGATATCGATGGCTAAATGTGTATCTACAAGAAAATCGACTTTATACCTAAATATAAGATTACGTACCTCTTCTAAATGCACTGCCGTTATGCCGCCATGGTTTCAAGCCAACTTCCGTTCGTTAAAGAAGGTTAACTAACTTAAATATGTTAAACGAATGATTTGAAGAATTTCGATATCTATAGCTAAATGTGTATATACAAGAAAATCGACTCTTCACCTAAATATAAGAGTACGGAATTCTTCCAAATGCACTGCCGTTATACCGTTTTGGGTTTATGTAAACTTCAGTAAGATAAAGAAGGTTAATTAACTTAACTATGTTAAACTAATGATTTAAACATTTCAATATCGAATGCTAAATGTGTATATACAACAAAATCGACCTTATACCTAAATATGAGATTTCGGAATTCTTCCAAATCTACTGTCGTTATGCCGCCACGGCTTTATATCAACTTCAATACGTTAAAGAAGGTTAATTAACTTAACTATGTTAAACTAATGATTTAAACATTTCAATATCGAATGCTAAATGTGTATATACAACAAAATCGACCTTATACCTAAATATGAGATTTCGGAATTCTTCCAAATCTACTGTCGTTATGCCGCCACGGCTTTATATCAACTTCAATTCGTTAAAAAAGGTTAACTAACTTAAATATGTTAAACTAATGATTTGAAGCATTTCGATATCGATTGCTAGATGCGTATATACAACAAAATCGACTTTATACCTAAATATAAGATTACGAATTTCTTCCAAATCTAATGTCGTTATGCCGCCGTGGCTTTATATCAACTTCAATACGTTAAAGAAGGTTAATTAACTTAAATATGTTAAACTAATGATTTGAAGCATTTCGATATCGATTGCTAGATGCGCAGATACAACAAAATCGACTTTATACCTAAATATAAGATTTCGGAATTCTTCCAAATCTACTGTCGTTATGAAGCCATGGCTTTATATCAAATTCAATACGTTAAAGAAGGTTAATTAACTTAAATATATTAAACTAATGATTTGAAGCATTTCGATATCGATTGCTAAATGAGAATATACAAGAAAATCGACTTTATACCTAAATATAAGATAACGGAATTCTTCCAAATGCACTGCCGTTACGCCGTTAAGGCTTTTGTAGACTTAAGTAAGATAAAGAGGGTTTATTAGCTTAAATATGTTAAACTAATGATTTGAAGCATTTCGATATCGATTCCTAGATGCTTATATACAACAAAATCGACTTTATACCTAAATATAAGATAACGGAATTCTTCCAAATGCACTGCCGTTACGCCGTTAAGCCGTTTGTAGACTTCAGTAAGATAAAGAGGGTTAATTAACTTAAATATGTTAAACTAATGATTTGAAGCATTTCGATATCGATTCCTAGATGCTTATATACAACAAAATCGACTTTATACCTAAATATAAGAATACGGAATTCTTCTAAATGCACTGTCGTTATGCCGCCATGGCTTTATATCACTTTCATTACGTTAGAGATAGTTAACTAACTTAAATATGTTAAACGAATGATTTGAAGCATTTCGATATCGATAGCTAAATGTGTATATACAAGAAAATCGACTTTTTACCTAAATATAAGATTACGGAATTTTTCCAAATGCACTGCCATTATACAGTTTTGGCTTTATGTAAACTTCAGTAAGATAAAGAAGGTTAATTAACTTAAACATGTTAAACTAATGATTTGAAGCATTTCGATATCGATTGCTTAATGTGTATATACAACAAAATCGACTTTATACCTAAATATAAGATTACGAATTTCTTCTAAATCGAATGTCGTTATGCCGCCATGGCTTTATATCAACTTCAATACGTTAAAGAAGGTTAATTAACTTAAATATGTTAAACTAATGATTTGAAGCATTTCGATATCGATTGCTAGATGCGTATATACAACAAAATCGACTTTATACCTAAATATAAGATAACGGAATTTATATAAATATACTGCCGTTATGCCGTTATTGCTCTATGTAAACTTCAGTAAGATAAAGGAGGTTAATTAACTTAAATATGCTAAAGCAGTTATTTAATGCATTTCGATATCGATTGCTAAATGTGTAAATACAAGAAAATCGACTTTATACCTAAATATAAAATTATAAGATTACGGAGTTCTTCTAAATGCACTGCTGTTATACCGTTAAGGCCTTATGTAGACTTCTGTAAGCTAAAAAGCGTTTATTAACTTAATGTGTTAAAATAATGATTTGAAGCATTTCGATATCGATAGCTAAATTTGTATATACAAGAAAACCGACTTTATACCTAAATATAAGATAGCGGAATTCATATAAATATACTGCCGTTATGCCGTTATGGCTTTATGTAAACTTCATTAAGATAATGAAGGTTAATTAACTTAAATATGCTAAACCAGTTATTTGAAGCATTTCGATATATATTGCTAAATGTGTAAATACAAGAAAATCGACTTTATACCTGAATATAAAATTAAAACATTACAGAATTCTTCTAAATGCACTGCCGTTATACTGTTAAGGCTTTATGTGGACTTCAGTAAGCTAGAAATCGTTTACTAACTTAATATGTTAAACTAATGATTTGAAGCATTTCGATATCGATAGCTAAATGTGTATATACAAGAAAATCGACTTTATACATAAATATAAGGCTACGGAATTCTTCCAAATGTATTGTCGTTATGCCGCCATGGCTTTATATCAACTTCAATACGTTAAAGAAGGTTAATTAACTTAAATATGTAAAACTAATGCATTGAAGCATTTCGATATCGATTGCTATATGCGTATTTACAACAAAATCGACTTTATACCTAAATATAAGATTACGGAACTCTTCTACCTGCACTGTCGTTATGCCACCATGGCTTTATATCACCTTCATTACGTTAAAGAAGGTTAGTTAACTTAAAAATGTTAAACTAATGATTTGAAGCATTTCGATATCGATTGCTAAATGCGTATGTACAACAAAACCGACTTTATACCTAAATATAAGATAGCGGAATTCATATAAATATACTGCCGTTATGCCGTTATGGCTTTATGTAAACTTCATTAAGATAATGAAGGTTAATTAACTTAAATATGCTAAACCAGTTATTTGAAGCATTTCGATATATATTGCTAAATGTGTAAATACAAGAAAATCGACTTTATACCTGAATATAAAATTAAAACATTACAGAATTCTTCTAAATGCACTGCCGTTATACTGTTAAGGCTTTATGTGGACTTCAGTAAGCTAGAAATCGTTTACTAACTTAATATGTTAAACTAATGATTTGAAGCATTTCGATATCGATAGCTAAATGTGTATATACAAGAAAATCGACTTTATACATAAATATAAGACTACGGAATTCTTCCAAATGTATTGTCGTTATGCCGCCATGGCTTTATGCCAACTTCCGTTCGTTAAAGAAGGTTTATTAACTTAAATATGTTAAACGAATGATTTGAAGCATTTCGATATCGATAGCTAAATATGTAAATACAAGAAAATCGACTTTATACCTAAATATAAGATTACGGAATTCTTCTAAATGCACTGCAGTTATACCGCTAAGGCTTTATGTAGACTTCAGTACGTTAAAGAAGGTTTATTAACTTAAATATGTTAAACTAATGATTTGAAGCATTTCGGTATCGATTGCTAAATGTGTATATACAAGAAAATCGGCTTTATACCTAAATATAAGATAACGGAATTCTTCTACATGCACTGCCGTTATGCCACCATAGCTTTATGCCAACTTCAGTTCGTTAAAGAAGGTTTATTAATAAAAATATGTTAAAGTAATGATTTGAAGCATTTCGATATCGATTGCTAAATGTGTATATACAAGAAAATCGACTTTGTACCTAAATATAAGATAACTGAATTCTTCTAAATGCACTGCCGTTATGCCGTTATGGCTTTATGTTAACTTCAGTTCGTTAAAGAAGGTTTATTAACTTAAATATGTTAAAGTAATGATTTGAAGATTTTCGATATCGATTGCTAAATGTGTAACTACAAGAAAATCGACTATATACCTAAATATAAGACAACTGAATTCTTCTTAATGCACTGCCGTTATGCCGTTATGGCTTTATGTTAACTTCAGTTCGTTAAAGAAGGTTTATTAACTTAAATATGTTAAAGTAATGATTTGAAGCATTTCGATATCGATTGCTAAATGTGTATATACAAGAAAATCGACTTTGGACCTAAATATAAGACAACTGAATTCTTCTTAATGCACTGCCGTTATGCCGTTATGGCTTTATGTTAACTTCAGTTCGTTAAAGAAGTTTTATTAACTTAAATATGTTAAAGTAATGATTTGAAGCATTTCGGTATCGATTGCTAAATGTGTATATACAAGAAAATCGGCTTTATACCTAAATATAAGATAACGGAATTCTTCTACATGCACTGCCGTTATGCCGCCATAGCTTTATGCCAACTTCAGTTCGTTAAAGGAGGTTTATTAATAAAAATATGTTAAACTAATGATTTGAAGCATTTCGGTATCGATTGCTAAATGTGTATATACAAGAAAATCGGCTTTATACCTAAATATAAGATAACGGAATTCTTCCAAATGCACTGCCGTTATACCGTTATGGCTTTATGTAAACATCAGTAAGGTAAAGAAGGTTAATTAACTTAAATATGTTAAACTAATGATTTGGGGCATTTCGTTATCGATTGCTTAATGTGTATATACAAGAAAATCGACTTTATACCTAAATATAAGATTAAGGAATTCTTCTAAATGCACTGCCGTTATGTCGCCATGGCTTTGTGCCAACTTCCGTTCGTTAAAGAAGCGTTATTAACTTAAATATATTAAACTAATGATTTGAAGCATTTCGATATCGATTGCTAAATGTGTATATACAAGAAAATCGACTTTGTACCTAAATATAAGATAACTGAATTCTTCTAAATGCACTGCCGTTATGCTGTTATGGCTTTATGTTAACTTCAGTTCGTTAAAGAAGGTTTATTAACTTAAATATGTTAAACTAATGATTTGAAGCATTTCGATATCGCTTGCTAAATGTGTATATACAAGAAAATCGAATTTATACATAAACATAAGATTACGGAATTCTTCCAAATGTACTGTCGTTATGCCGCCATGGCTTTATATCAACTTCAATACGTTAAAGAAGGTTAATTAACTTAAATATGTTAAACTAATGATTGAAGCATTTCGGTAGCGATTGCTAGATGCGTATATACAAGAAAATCGACTTTATACCTAAATATAAGCTTACGGAATTCTTCTAAATGCACTGCCGTTATGCCGCCATTGCTTTATGCAAACTTCAGTCCGTTAAAGAAGGTTTATGAACTTAAATATTTTAAACTAATGATTAGAAGCATTTCGATATCGATTGCTATATGTGTATATACAAGAAAATCGACTTTATGCCTTAATATAAGATTGCGGAATTATTTACATGAACTGCCGTTATGCCGCCATGGCTTTATGTTAACTTCAGTGCATTAAAGAAGCGTTATTACCTTAAATATATTAAACTAATGATTTGAAGCATTTCGATATTGATTGCTAAATGTGTATATACAAGAAAATCGACTATATACCTAAATATAAGATTACGGAACTCTTCTACCTGCACTGTCGTTATGCCGACATGGCTTTATATCACCTTCGTTACGTTAAAGATGGTTAATTAACTTTAATATGTTAAAATAATGATTTAAAGCATTGCGATGTCGATTGCTAAATGCGTATTTACAAGAAAATCGACTTTATACCTAAATATAAGATAACGGAATTCTTCTAAATGCACTGCCGTTATGCCGTTATGGCTTTATGTTAACTTCCGTTCGTTAAAGAAGGTTATTAACTTAAATATGTTAAACTAATGATTTGAAGCATTTCGAAATTGCTTGCTAAATGTGTATATACAAGAAAATCGAATTTATACCTAAACATAAGATTACGGAATTGTTCCAAATGTACTGTCGTTATGCCGCCATGGCTTTATATCAACTTCAATACGTTAAAGAAGGTTAATTATCTTAAATATGTTAAACTAATGATTTGAAGCATTTCGATATCGATTGCTAAATGCGTATATTTATAAAACAAAATCGACTTTATAACTAAATATAAGATTACGGAATTCTTCAAAATGCACTGCCGTTATGCCGCCATTGCTTTATGCCAACTTCAGTCCGTTAAAGAAGGTTTATGAACTTAAATATTTTATACTAATGATTTGAAGCATTTCGATATCTATTGCTATATGTGTATATACAAGAAAATCGACTTTATGCCTAAATATAAGATTACGGAATTCTTCTACATGCACTGATGTTATGCCGCCATAGCTTTATGTTAACTTCAGTGCGTTAAAGAAGCGTTATTAACTTAAATATATTAAACTAATGATTTGAAGCATTTCGATATCGATTGCTAACTGAGTATATACAAGAAAATCGACTTTATACCTAAATATGAGATAACGGAATTCTTCCGAATGCACTGTCGTTACGCCGTTAAGGCCTTTGTAGACTTTAGTAAGATAAAGAGGGTTAAATAGCTTAAGTATGTTAAACTCATGATTTGAAGCATTTCGATATCGATTGCTAAATGTGTATGTACAAGAAAATCGATTTTATACCTAAATAAAAGATTACGGAATTCACCCAAATATACTGCCGTTATGGCTTTATGTAAACTTCGGTAAGATAAAGAAGGCTAATTAACCTAAATATGCTAAACCAGTTATTTGAAGCATTTCGATATCGATTGCTAAATGCGTATATACAAGAATATCGACTTTATACCTAAATATAAGATTACGGAATTCTTCTACATGCACTGTCGTAATGCTGCCATGGCTTTATATCACCTTCATTACGTTAAAGATGGTTAATTAACTTTAATATGTTAAACTAATGATTTAAAGCATCTCGATGTCGATTGCTAAATGCGTGTATACAAGAAATACGACTTAATACCTAAATATAAGATTACGGAATTCTTCTCCATGCACTGCCGTTATGCCGCCATGGCTTTATGTTAACTTCAGTGCGTTAAAGAAGCGTTATTAACTTAAATATGTTAAACTAATGAGTTGAAGCATCTCGAAATGGATTGCTAAATATGTATATACAACAAAATCGACTTTATACCTAAATATAAGTTTACGTAATTCTTCTAAATGCACTGCCGTTATACCGTTATGGCTTTATGAAAACTTCAGTAAGATAAAGAAGGGTAATTAACATAAATATGCTAAACCAGTTATTTGAAGCATTTCGTTATCGATTGCTAAATGTGTATATACAAGAAAATCGACTTCATACCAAAATATAAGATTACGGAATTCTTCTAAATGCACTGCCGTTATGTCGCCATGGCTTTATGTTAACTTCAGTTCGTTAAAGAAGGTTTATTAACTTAAATATGTTAAACTAATGATTTGAAGCATTTCGATATCGCTTGCTAAATGTGTATATACAAGAAAATCGAATTTATACCTGTACATAAGATTACGGAATTTTTCCAAATGTACTGTCGTTATGCCGCCATGGCTTTATATCATCTTCAATAGGTTAAAGAAGGTTAATTAACTTAACTATGTTAAACTAATGATTTGAAGCACTTCGATATCGATTGCTAAATGCGTATATTTATACAACAAAATCGACTTTATACCTAAATATAAGATTACGGAATTCTTCTAAATGCACTGCCGTTATGCCGCCATTGCTTTATGCCAACTTCAGTCCGTTAAAGAAGTTTTATGAACTTAAATGTTTTAAACTAATGATTTGAAGCATTTCGATATCGATTGCTATATGTGTAAATACAAGAAAATCGACTTTATGCCTAAATATAAGATTACGGAATTCTTCTACATGCACTGCCGTTATGCCGCCATGGCTTTATATTAACTTCAGTGCGTTAAAGAAGCGTTATTAACTTAAATATATTAAACTTATGATTTCAAGAATTTCGATATCGATTGCTAAATGAGAAAAGAAAATCGATTTTATACCTAAATATAAGATAACGGAATTCTTCCAAATGCACTGCCGTTACGCCGTTAAGGCTTTTGTAGACTTTGGTAAGATAAAGAGGGTTAGTTAGCTTAAATATGTTAAACTAATGATTTGAAGCATTTCGATATCGATTCCTAGATGATTATATACAACAAAATCGACTTTATACCTAAATATAAGATTACGGAATTCTTCTAAATGCACTATCGTTATGCCGCCATGGCTTTATATCACCTTCATTACGGTAAAGAAGGTTAATTAACTTAAATATGTTGAACTAATGATTTGAAGCATTTCGATATCGATTGCTTAATGTGTATATACAAAAAAATCGACTTTATACCTAAATATAAGATAACGGAATTCATATAAATATACTGCCGTTATGCCGTTATTGCTTTATGTAAACTTCAGTAAGATAAAGAAGGTTAATTAACTTAAATATGCTAAACCAGTTATTTGATGCATTTCGATATCGATTGCTAAATGTGTAAATACAAGAAAATCGACTTTATACCTAAATATAAAATTATAAGAATACGGAGTTCTTCTAAATGCACTGCTGTTATACCGTTTAGGCCTTATGTAGACTTCTGTAAGCTAAAAAGCGTTTATTAACTTAATGTGTTAAAATAATGATTTGAAGCATTTCGGTATCGATTGCTAAATGTGTATATACAAGAAAATCGGCTTTATACCTAAATATAAGATAACGGGAAATTTTTCCGGATGCACAGCCGTTATGCCGCCATGGATATATACCAACTTCAGATCGTTAAAGAAGGTTTATTAACACAAATATGTTAAACTAATGAGTTGAAGCATCTCGATATCGATCGCTAAATGTGTATATACAAGAAAATCGCTTTTATACCTAAACATAAGATTACGGATTCTTCTAAATGCACTGCTGTTATGCCGCCATGGCCTTAAGCCAACTTCAGTTCGTTAAAGAAGGTTTATTAACTTAAATATTTTATACCAGTTATTTGAAGCATTTCGATATCGATTGCTTAATGCATATATACCAGAAAATCGACTTTATACCTAAATATAAGATTACGGTATTCTTCTAAATCACTGTGTATGTACAACAAAATCTACTTTATACCTAAATATAAGATAACGGAATTCATATAAGTATACTGCCGTTGTGCCGTTATGGCTTTATGTAAACTTCAGTAAGATAAAGAAGATTAATTAACTTAAATATGCTAAAACCCGTTATTTGAAGCATTTAAATATAAAATTATAACATTACGGAATTCTTCTAAATGCACTGCCGTTATACCGTTAAGGCTTTATGTAGACTTCAGTAAGCTAAAAAGCGTTTATTAACTTAATATGTTAAACTAATGATATGAAGCATTTCGGTATAGATAGCTAAATGTGTATATACAAGAAAATCGAATTTATACCTAAATATAAGATTACGGAATTCTTCTACATGCACTGTCGTTATGCCGCCATGGCTTTATATCAACTTCAATACGTTAAAGAAGGTTAATTAACTTAAATATGTAAAACTAATGCTTTGAAGCATTTCGATATCGATTGCTATATGCGTATTTACAACAAAATCGACTTTAAACCTAAATATAAGATTACGGAACTCTTCTACCTGCACTGTCGTTATGCCGCCATGGCTTTATATCACCTTCATTACGTTAACTTAATATGTTAAACTAATGATTTGAAGCATTTCGATATCGATAGCTAAATGTGTATATACAAGAAAATCGACTTTATACATAAATATAAGACTACGGAATTCTTCCAAATGTATTGTCGTTATGCCGCCATGGCTTTATGCCAACTTCCGTTCGTTAAAGAAGGTTTATTAACTTAAAAATGTTAAACTAATGGTTTGAAGCATTTCGATTTTGATTGCTAACTGAGTATATACAAGAAAATCGACTTTATACCTAAATATAAGATTACGGAATTCTTCTAAATGCACTGCAGTTATACCGTTAAGGCTTTATGTAGACTTCAGTGCGCTAAAAAAGGCTTATTAACTTAAATATGTTAAACTAATGATTTGAAGCATTTCGGTATCGATTGTTAATGTGTATATACAAGAAAATCGGCTTTATACCTAAATATAAGATAACGGAATTCTTCTACATGCACTGCCGTTATGCCGCCATAGCTTTTTGCCCAAATTCAGTTCGTTAAAGAAGGTTTATTAATAAAAATATGTTAAAGTAATGATTTGAAGCATTTCGATATCCATTGCTAAATGTGTATATACAAGAAAATCGTCTTTGTACCTAAATATAAGATAACTGAATTCTTCTAAATGCACTGCCGTTATGCCGTTATGGCTTTTTTTGTAGACTTTAGTAAGATAAAGAGGGTTAATTAGCTTAAATATGTTAAACTCATGATTTGAAGCATTTCGATATCGATTGCTAAATGTGTATGTACAAGAAAATCGATTTTATACCTAAACATAAGATTACGGAATTCTTCCAAATGTACTGTCGGTATGCCGCCATGGCTTTGTATCAACTTCAATACGTTAAAGAAGGTTAATTAACTTAAATATTTTAAACTAATGATTTGAAGCATTTCGATATCGATTGCTAACTGAGTATATACAAGAAAATCGACTTTATACCTAAATATAAGATTACGGAATTCTTCTACATGCACTGTCGTTATGCCGCTATGGCTTTATATGCTCTTCATTACGTTAAAGATGGTTAATTAACTTTAATATGTTAAACTAATGATTCAAAGCATTTCGATGTCGATTGCTAAATGCGTATATACAAGAAAATCGACTTAATACCTAAATATAAGATTACGGAACTCTTCCAATTGCACTGCCGTTATGCCGTTATGGCTTTATGTTAACTTCAGTTCGTTAAAGAGTGTTTATTAACTTAAATATGTTAACCTTATGATTTGAAGCATTTCGATATCGCTTGCTAAATGTGTATATACAAGAAAATCGAATTTATACCTTAACATAAGATTACGGAATTTTTCCAAATGTACTGTCGTTATGCCGCTATGGCTTTATATCAACTTCAATACGTTAAAGAAGGTTAATTAACTTAAATATGTTAAACTAATGATTTGAAGCATTTCGATATCGATTGCTAAATGCGTATATTTATACAACAAAATCGACTTTATAACTAAATATAAGATTACGGAATTTTTCAAAATGCACTGCCGTTATGCCGCCATTGCTTTATGCCAACTTCAGTCCGTTAAAGAAGGCTTATGAACTGAAATATTTTATACTAATGATTTGAAGCATTTCGATATCGATTGCTTATTGTGTATATACAAGAAAATCGACTTTATGCCTAAATATAAGATTACGGAATTCTTCTACATGCACTGCCGTTATGCCGCCATGGCTTTATGTTAACTTCAGTCCGTTAAAGAAGCGTTATTAACTTAAATATATTAAACTAATGATTTGAAGCATTTCGATATCGATTGCTAACGGAGTATATACAAGAAAATCGACTTTATACCTAAATATGAGATAACGGAATTCTTCCGAATGCACTGTCGTTACGCCGTTAAGGCTTTTGTAGACTCTAGTAAGATAAAGAGGGTTAATTATCTTAAATATATTAAACTAATGATTTGAAGCAATTCGATATCGATTGCTAAATGTGTATATACAACAAAATCGACTTTATACCTAAATATAAGATTACGTAATTCTCAAAATGCTTTGCCGTTATGCCGTTAAGCCGTTTGTAGACTTCAGTAAGATGAAGAGGGTTAATTAACTTAAATATGTTAAACTAATGATTTGAAGCATTTCGATATCGATTGCTAAATGTGTATGTACAAGAAAATCGATTTTATACTTAAATAAAAGATTACGGAATTCACCCAAATATATTGCCGTTATGGCTTTATGTAAACTTCGGTAAGATAAAGAAGGCTAATTAACCTAAATATGCTAAACGAGTTATCTGAAGCATTTCGATATCTATTGCTAAATGCGTATATGCAAGAAAATCGACTTTATACCTAAATATAAGATTACGGAATTCTTCTACATGCACTGTCGTTATGCCGCCATGGCTTTATATCATCTTCATTACGTTAAAGATGGTTAATTAACTATAATATGTTAAAATAATGATTTAAATCATTTCGATGTCGATTGCAAAATACGTATATACAAGAAAATCGACTTTATACCTAAATATAAGATAACGGAATTCTTCTAAATGCACTGCTGTTATGCCGTTATGGCTTTATGTTAACTTCAGTTCGTTAAAGAAGGTTTATGAAATTAAATATGTTAAACTATTGATTTGAAGCATTTCGATATCGCTTGCTAAATGTGTATATACAAGAAAATCGAATTTATACCTAAACATAAGATTACGGAATTCTTCGAAATGTACTGTCGTTATGCCGCCATGGCTTTATATCAACTTCAATACGTTAAAGAAGGTTAATTAACTTAAATATGTTAAACTAATGATTTGAAGCATTTCGATATCGATTGCCATATGTGTATATACAAGAAAATCGAATTTATGCCTAAATATAAGATTACGGAATTCTTCTACATGCACTGCCGTTATGCCGCCATGGCTTTATGTTAACTTCAGTGCGTTAAAGAAACGTTAATAACTTAACTATATTAAACTAATGATTTAAAGCATTTCGATATCGATTTCTAACTAAGTATATACAGGAAAATCGACTTTATACCCAAATATGAGATAACGGAATTCTTCCGAATGCACTGTCGTTACGCCGTTAAGGCTTTTGTAGACTTTAGTAAGACAAATAGGGTAAATTATCTTAAATATGTTAAACTAATGATTTAAAGCATTTCAATGTCGATTGCTAAATGCATATATACAAGAAAATCGACTTAATACCTAAATATAAGATTACGGAACTCTTCCAAATGCACTGCCGTTATGCCGTTAAGGTTTTTGTAGACTTCAGTAAGATAAATAGGGTTAATTAACTTTAATATGTTAAACTAATGATTTAAAGCATTTCGATATCGATTGCTAAATGTGTATATACAAGAAAATCGACTTTATACCTAAATATAAGATTACGTAATTCTCAAAATGCTTTGCCGTTATGCCGTTAAGCCGTTTGTAGACTTCAGTAAGATAAAGAGGGTAAATTATCTTAAATATGTTAAACTAATGAATTAAAGCATTTCAATGTCGATTGCTAAATGCATATATACAAGAAAATCGACTTAATACCTAACTATAAGATTACGGAACTCTTCCAAATGCACTGCCGTTATGCCGTTAAGGTTTTTGTAGACTTCAGTAAGATAAATAGGGTTAATTAACTTTAATATGTTAAACTAATGATTTAAAGCATTTCGATATCGATTGCTAAATGTGTATATACAACAAAATCGACTTTATACCTAAATATAAGATTACGGAATTCTTCTACATGCACTGTCGTTATGTCGCCATGGCTTTATATCATCTTCATTACGTTAAAGATGGTTAATTAACTATAATATGTTAAAATAATGATTTAAATCATTTCGATGTCGATTGCAAAATACGTATATACAAGAAAATCGACTTTATACCTAAATATAAGATTACGGAATTCTTCTACATGCACTGTCGTTATGCCGCCATGGCTTTATATCATCTTCATTACGTTAAAGATGGTTAATTAACTATAATATGTTAAAATAATGATTTAAATCATTTCGATGTCGATTGCAAAATACGTATATACAAGAAAATCGACTTTATACCTAAATATAAGATTACGGAATTCTTCTACATGCACTGTCGTTATGTCGCCATGGCTTTATATCATCTTCATTACGTTAAAGATGGTTAATTAACTATAATATGTTAAAATAATGATTTAAATCATTTCGATGTCGATTGCAAAATACGTATATACAAGAAAATCGACTTTATACCTAAATATAAGATTACGGAATTCTTCTACATGCACTGTCGTTATGCCGCCATGGCTTTATATCATCTTCATTACGTTAAAGATGGTTAATTAACTATAATATGTTAAAATAATGATTTAAATCATTTCGATGTCGATTGCAAAATACGCATATACAAGAAAATCGACTTTATACCTAAATATAAGATAACGGAATTCTTCTAAACGCACTGCTGTTATGCCGTTATGGCTTTATGTTAACTTCAGTTCGTTAAAGAAGGTTTATGAAATTAAATATGTTAAACTATTGATTTGAAGCATTTCGATATCGCTTGCTAAATGTGTATATACAAGAAAATCGAATTTATACCTAAACATAAGATTACGGAATTCTTCGAAATGTACTGTCGTTATGCCGCCATGGCTTTATATCAACTTCAATACGTTAAAGAAGGTTAATTAACTTAAATATGTTAAACTAATGATTTGAAGCATTTCGATATCGATTGCCATATGTGTATATACAAGAAAATCGAATTTATGCCTAAATATAAGATTACGGAATTCTTCTACATGCACTGCCGTTATGCCGCCATGGCTTTATGTTAACTTCAGTGCGTTAAAGAAACGTTAATAACTTAACTATATTAAACTAATGATTTAAAGCATTTCGATATCGATTTCTAACTAAGTATATACAGGAAAATCGACTTTATACCCAAATATGAGATAACGGAATTCTTCCGAATGCACTGTCGTTACGCCGTTAAGGCTTTTGTAGACTTTAGTAAGACAAATAGGGTAAATTATCTTAAATATGTTAAACTAATGATTTAAAGCATTTCAATGTCGATTGCTAAATGCATATATACAAGAAAATCGACTTAATACCTAAATATAAGATTACGGAACTCTTCCAAATGCACTGCCGTTATGCCGTTAAGGTTTTTGTAGACTTCAGTAAGATAAATAGGGTTAATTAACTTTAATATGTTAAACTAATGATTTAAAGCATTTCGATATCGATTGCTAAATGTGTATATACAAGAAAATCGACTTTATACCTAAATATAAGATTACGTAATTCTCAAAATGCTTTGCCGTTATGCCGTTAAGCCGTTTGTAGACTTCAGTAAGATAAAGAGGGTAAATTATCTTAAATATGTTAAACTAATGAATTAAAGCATTTCAATGTCGATTGCTAAATGCATATATACAAGAAAATCGACTTAATACCTAACTATAAGATTACGGAACTCTTCCAAATGCACTGCCGTTATGCCGTTAAGGTTTTTGTAGACTTCAGTAAGATAAATAGGGTTAATTAACTTTAATATGTTAAACTAATGATTTAAAGCATTTCGATATCGATTTCTAAATGTGTATATACAACAAAATCGACTTTATACCTAAATACAAGATTACGTATTTCATGTAAATGCTTTGCCGTTATGCCGTTAAGCCGTTGGTAGACTTCAGTAAGATAAAGAGGGTTAATTATCTTAAATATAATAAACTAATGGTTTGAAGCATTTCGGTATCGATTGCTAAATGAGTATATACAAGAAAATCGACTTTATACCTAAATATAAGATAACGGAATTCTTCCGGATGCACTGTCGTTACGCCGTTAAGGCTTTTGTAGACTCTAGTAAGATAAAGAGGGTTAATTATCTTAAATATGTTAAACTAATGATTTGAAGCAATTCGATATCGATTGCTAAATGTGTATATACAACAAAATCGACTTTATACCTAAATATAAGATTACGTGATTCTTCTAAATGCTTTGCCGTTATGCCGTTAAGCCGTTTGTAGACTTCAGTAAGATAAAGAGGGTTAATTAACTTAAATATGTTAAACTAATGATTTGTAACATTTCGATATCGATTGCTAAATGTGTATGTACAAGAAAATCGATTTTATACCTAAATGAAAGATTACGGAATTCACCCAAATGTACTGTCGTTATGCCGCCATGGCTTTATATCAACTTCAATACGTTAAAGAAGGTTAATTAACTTAAATATGTTAAACTAATGATTTGAAGCATTTCGATGTCGATTGCTAAATGCGTATATACAAGAAAATCGACTTAATACCTAAATATAAGATTACGGAACTCTTCCAAATGCACTGCCGTTATGCCGTTAAAGCTTTTGTAGACTTCAGTAAGACAAAGAGGGTTAATTATCTTAAATATGTTAAACTAATGATTTGAAGCATTTCGATGTCGATTGCTAAATGCGTATATACAAGAAAATCGACTTTATACCTAAATATAAGATTACGGAATTCACCCAAATATGCTGCCGTTATGGCTTTATGTAAACTTCGGTAATATAAAGAAGGCTAATTAACCTAAATATGCTAATCCAGTTATTTGAAGCATTTCGATATCGATTGCTAAATGTGTATGTACAAGAAAATCGATTTTATACCTAAATAAAAGATTACGGAATTCTTCTTCTACATGCACTGTCGTTATGCCGCCATGGCTTTATATCACCTTCATTACGTTAAAGATGGTTAATTAACTTTAATATATTAAACTAATGATTTAAAGCATTTCGATGTCGATTGCTAAATGCGTATATACAAGAAAATCGACTTTATACTTAAATATAAGATAACGGAATTCTTTTAAATGCACTGCCGTTATGCCGTTATGGCTTTATGTTAACTTCAGTTCGTTAAAGAAGGTTTACTAACTTAGATATGTTAAACTAATGATTTGAAGCATTTCGATATCGCTTGCTAAATGTGTATATACAAGAAAATCGAATTTATACCTAAACATAAGATTACGGAATTCTTCCAAATGTACTGTCGTTATGCCGCCATGGCTTTATATCAACATCAATACGTTAAAGAAGGTTAATTATCTTAAATATGTTAAACTAATGATATGAAGCATTTCGATATCGCTTGCTAAATGTGTGTATACAAGAACATCGACTTAATACCTAAATATAAGATTACGGAACTCTTCCAAATGCACTGCCGTTATGCCGCCATAGCTTTATATCAACTTCAATACGTTAAAGAAGGTTAATTAACTTTAATATGTTAAACTGATGATTTAAAGCACTTCGATATCGCTTGCTAAATGTGTATATACAAGAAAATCGAATTTATGCCTAAACATAAGATTACGGAATTCTTCCAAATGTACTGTCGTTATGCCGCCATGGCTTTATATCAACTTCAATACGTTAAAGAAGGTTAATTAACTTAAATATGTTAAACTAATGATTTGAAGCATTTCGATATCGCTTGCTAAATGTGTATATACAAGAAAATCGAATTAATACCTAAACATAAGATTACGTAATTCTTCCAAATGTACTGTCGTTATGCCGCCATGGCTTTTTATAAACTTCAATACGTTAAAGAAGGTTAATTAACTTAAATATGTTAAACTAATGATTTGAAGCATTTCGATGTCGATTGCTAAATGCGTATATACAAGAAAATCGACTTAATACCTAAATATAAGATTACGGAACTCTTCCAAATGCACTGCCGTTATGCCGTTAAAGCTTTTGTAGACTTCAGTAAGACAATTTATCTTAAATATGTTAAACTAATGATTTGAAGCATTTCGATGTCGATTGCTAAATGCGTATATACAAGAAAATCGACTTTATACCTAAATATAAGATTACGTAATTCTTCTAAATGCTTTGCCCCTATGCCGTTAAGCCGTTTGTAGACTTCAGTAAGATAAAGAGGGTTAATTAACTTAAATATGTTAAACTAATGATTTGAAGCATTTCGATATCGATTGCTAAATGTGTATGTACAAGAAAATCGATTTTATACCTAAATAAAAGATTACGGAATTCACCCAAATATGCTGCCGTTATGGCTTTATGTTAACTTCAGTTCGATAAAGAAGTTTTATTAACTTAGATATGTTAAACTAATGATTTGAAGCATTTCGATATCGCTTGCTAAATGTGTATATACAAGAAAATCGAATTTATACCTAAACATAAGATTACGGAATTCTTCCAAATGTACTGTCGTTATACCGCCATGGCTTTATATCAACTTCAATACGTTAAAGAAGGTTAATTAACTTAAATATGTTAAACTAATGATTTGAAGCATTTCGATACCGATTGCTAAATGCGTATATTTATACAACAAAATCGACTTTATGCCTAAATATAAGATTACGCAATTCTTCTAAATGCACTGCCGTTATGCCGCCATTGCTTTATGCCAAATTCAGACCGTTAAAGAAGGTTTATGAACTTAAATTTTTTATACTAATGATTTGAAGCAATTCGATATCGATAGCTAACTAAGTATATACAATAAAATCGACTTATACCTAAATATAAGATAACGGAATTCTTCCGAATGCACTGTCGTTACCGCGTTAAGGCTTTTGTAGACTCTAGTAAGATAAAGAGGGTTAATTAGCTTAAATATGTTAAACTCATGATTTGAAGCATTTCGATATCGATTGCTAAATGTGTATGTGCAAGAAAATCGATTTTATACCTAAATAAAAGATTACGGAATTCACCCAAATATACTGCCGTTATGGCTTTATGTAAACTTCGGTAAGATAAAGAAGGTTAATTAACTTAAATATGCTAAACCAGTTATTTGAAGCATTTCGATATCGATTGCTAAATGCGTATATACAAGAAAATCGACTTTATACCTAAATATAAGATTACGGAATTCTTCTACATGCACTGTCGTTATGCCGCCATGGCTTTATATCACCTTCATTACGTTAAAGATGGTTAATTAACTTTAATATGTTAAACTAATGATTTGAAGCATTTCGATATCGCTTGCTAAATGTGTATATACAAGAAAATCGAATTTATACCTAAACATAAGATTACGGAATTCTTCCAAATGTACTGTCGTTATGCCGCCATGGCTTTATATCAACTTAAATACGTTAAAGAAGGTTAATTAACTTAAATATGTTAAACTAATGATTTGAAGCATTCCGATGTCGCTTGCTAAATGCGTATATACAACAAAATCGACTTAATACCTAAATATAAGATTACGGAACTCTTCCAAATGCACTGCCGTTATGCCGTTAAGGCTTTTGTAGACTTCTGTAAGATAAAGAGGATTAATTTACTTAAATATGTTAAACTAATGATTTAAAGCATTTCGATATCGATTGCTAAATGTGTATATACAAGAAAATCGACTTAATTCTTAAATATAAGATTACGGAATTCTTCCAAATGTACTGTCGTTATGCCGCCATGGCTTTGCGTATATTTATACAACAAAATCGACTTTATACCTGAATATAAGATTACGCAATTCTTCTAAATGCACTGCCGTTATGCCGCCATTGCTTTATGCCAACTTCAGTCCGTTAAAAAAGTTTATGAACTTAAATATTTTATACTAATGATTTGAAGCAATTCGATATCGGTTGCTAACTGAGTATATACAAGAAAATCGACTTTATACCTAAATATAAGATAACGGAATTCTTCCGAATGCACTGTCGTTACGCCGTTAAGGCTTTTGTAGACTCTAGTAAGATAAAGAGGGTTATTTAGCTTAAATATGTTAAACTCATGATTTGAAGCATTTCGATATCGATTGCTAAATGTGTATGTACAAGAAAATCGATTTTATACCTAAATAAAAGATTACGGAATTCACCCAAATATACTGCCGTTATGGCTTTATGTAAACTTCGGTAAGATAAAGAAGGTTAATTAACTTAAATATTCTAAACCAGTTATTTGAAGCATTTCGATATCGATTGCTAAATGCGTATATACAAGAAAATCGACTTTATACCTAAATATAAGATTACGGAGTTCTTCTACATGCACTGTCGTTATGCCGCCATGGCTTTATATCACCTTCATTACGTTAAAGATGGTTAATTAACTTTAATATGTTAAACTAATGATTTAAAGTATTTCGATGTCGATTGCTAAATGCGTATATACAAGAAAATCGACTCTATACCTAAATATAAGCTAACGGAATTCTTCTTAATGCACTGCCGTTATGCCGTTATGGCTTAATGCTAACTTCAGTTCGTTAAAGAGGGTTTATTAAATTAGATATGTTAAACTAATGATTTGAAGCATTTCGATACCGCTTGCTAAATGTGTACATACAAGAAAATCGAATTTATACCTAAACATAAGATTACGGAATTCTTCCAAATGTACTGTCGTTATGCCGCCATGGCTTTGTATCACCTTCAATACGTTTAGGAAGGTTTATTAACTAAAATATGTTACACTATTGATTTGAAGAATTTCGATATCGATTGGCAAATGAGTATATACAAGAAAAACGAATTCATACCTAAATATAAGATTACGCAATTCTTCTACATGCACTGCCGTTATGCCGCCAAGGCTTTATATCACCTTCAATACGTTAAAGAAGGTTATTAACTTAAATATGTTAAACTAATGATTTGAATCATTTCGATGTCGATTGCTAAATGCGTATATACAAGAAAATCGTCTTAATACCTAAATATAAGATAACGGAATTTTTTCAAATGCACTGCCGTTATGCCGTTAAAGCTTTTGCAGACTTCAGTAAGATAAAGAGGGTTAATTATCTTAAATATGTTAAACTAATGATTTAAAGCATTTCGATGTCGATTGCTAAATGCGTATATACAACAAAATCGACTTAATACCTAAATATAAGATTACGGAACTCTTCCAAATGAACTGCCGTTATGCCGTTAAGGCTTTTGTAGACTTCTGTAAGATAAAGAGGACTAATTTACTTAAATATGTTAAACTAATGATTTAAAGCATTTCGATATCGATTGCTAAATGTGTATATACAAGAAAATCGACTTTATACCTAAATGTAAGATTACGGAATTCTTCCAAATGTACTGTCGTTATGCCGCCATGGCTTTGTATCACCTTCAATACGTTTAGGAAGGTTTATTAACTAAAATATGTTACACTATTGATTTGAAGCATTTCGATATCGATTGCCAAATGAGTATATACAAGAAAAACGAATTCATACCTAAATATAAGATTACGCAATTCTTCTACATGCACTGCCGTTATGCCGCCAAGGCTTTATATCACCTTCAATACGTTAAAGAAGGTTATTAACTTAAATATTTTAAACTAATGATTTGAATCATTTCGATGTCGATTGCTAAATGCGTATATACAAGAAAATCGACTTAATACCTAAATATAAGATAACGGAACTCTTTCAAATACACTGCCGTTATGCCGTTAAAGCTTTTGCAGACTTCAGTAAGATAAAGAGGGTTAATTATCTTAAATATGTTAAACTAATGATTTAAAGCATTTCGATGTCGATTGCTAAATGCGTATATACAACAAAATCGACTTTATACCTAAATATAAGATTACGTATTTCTTCTAAATGGTTTGCCGTTATGCCGCCATGGCTTTATATCACCTTCATTACGATAAAGAAGTTTAACTAACTTAAATATGTTAAAATA
>JAPZAG010001060.1:0-42100 GCA_027475135.1 Bactrocera correcta
ATGAAGGTGATATAAAGCCATGGCGGCATAACGGCAGTGCATTTAGAAGAATTCCGTTATCGTATATTTATGTATAAAGTCGATTTTGTTGTATATACACATTTAGCAATCGATATCGAAATGCTTCAAATCATTAGTTTAACATATTTAAGTTAATTAACCTTTGTTATCTTACCGAAGTTTACATAAAGCCAAAACGGTATAACACCAGTTCATTTGGAAGAATTCCGTAAACTTATATTTAGGTAAAAAGTCGATTTTCTTGTATACGCCTTTAGCTATCGATATCGAAATGCTTCAAATCATTCGTTCAACATATTTAAGATCGTTAACCTTCTTTAACGTAATGAAGGTGATATAAAGCCATGGCGGCATAACGACAGTGCATTTAGAAGAATTCCGTAATCTTATATTTGGGTATAAAGTCGATTTTGTTGTATTTACACATCTAGCAATCGATATCGAAATGCTTCAAATCGTTAGTTTAACATATTTAAGTTAATTAACCCTCTTTAACGTATTGAAGTCGATATAAAGCCATGGCGGCATAACGACAGTACATTTGGAAGAATTTCGTAATCTTATATTTAAATATAAAGTCGATTTTGTTGTATATACACAATTAGCAATCGATATCGAAATGCTTCAAATCATTAGTTTAACATATTTAAGTTAATTAACCTTCTTTAACGTAATGAAGGTGATATAAAGCCATGGCGGCATAACGACAGTGCATGTAGAAGAATAGCATATTTAAGTTAATTAACCTTCTTTAACGTATTGAAGTCGATATAAAGCCATGGCGGCATAACGACAGTACATTTGGAAGAATTCCGAAGTCTTATATTTATGTATAAAGTCGATTTTCTTGTATGTACACATTGTACAATCGATATCGAAATGCTTCAAATAATTAGTTTAACATATTTAAGCTAATAAACCTTCTTTAACGAACTGAAGTTGACATAAAGCCATAATTCCATAGTCTTATATTTAGGCATAAAGTCGATTTTCTTGTATATACACGTTTCGCAATCGATATCGAAATGCTTCAGATAACTGGTTTAACATACTTAAGTTAATAAACCTCCTTTAGCGAACTGAAGTTGACATAAAGCCATAATTCCATAGTCTTATATTTAGGCATAAAGTCGATTTTCTTGTATATACACATTTAGCAATCGATATCGAAATGCTTCAAATCATTAGTTTAGCATATTTAAGTTAATTAACCTTCTTTAACGAACGGAAGTTGGCATAAAGCCATTACGGCATAACGGCAGTGCATTTAGAAGAATTCCGTAATATTATAATTTTATATTTAGGTATAAAGTCGATTTTCTTGTATATA
This sequence comes from Bactrocera correcta, assembly GCA_027475135.1. NCBI lineage: Eukaryota > Metazoa > Arthropoda > Insecta > Diptera > Tephritidae > Bactrocera > Bactrocera correcta. Next base: position 1,352 of record JAPZAG010001060.1, read on the forward strand.
CACCTTTCGCAATCGATATCGAAATGCTTCAGATAACTGGTTTAACATAATTAAGGTAATAAACCTCCTTTAGCGAACTGAAGTTGACATAAAGCCATAATTCCATAGTCTTGTATTTAGGCATAAAGTCGATTTTCTTGTATATACACATTTAGCAATCGATATCGAAATGCTTCAAATCATTAGTTTAACATATCTAAGTTAATTAACCTTCTTTAACGAACGGAAGTTGGCATAAAGCCATTACGGCATAACGGCAGTGCATTTAGAAGAATTCCGTAATCTTATATTTAGGTATAAAGTCGATTTTCTTGTACATACACATTTAGCAATCGATAACGAAATGCTTCAAATCATTTGTTTAACATATTTAAGTTAATTAACCTTCTTTCTCTGACTGAAGTTTACATAAAGCCATAACGGTATAACGCCAGAGCATTTGGAAGAATTCCGTCATCTTATATTTAGGTATAAAGTCGAGTTTCTTGTATTTACACATTAAGCAATTGATATCGAAATGCATCAGATAACTGGTTTAGCATATTTATGTTAATTAACCTTCTTTATCTTACTAAAGTTTACATAACGCCATAACGGTATAACGGCAGTACATTTGGAAGAATTCCGTAATCTTATATTTAGGTATAAAGTCGATTTTCTTCTATACTCACATTTAGCAATCGATAACGAAATGCTTCAAATCATTAGTTTAACATATTTAAGTTAATTAACCTTCTTTAACGTATTGAAGTTGATATAAAGCCATGGCGGCGTAACGGCAGTGCATGTAGAAGAATTCCGTAGTCTTATATTTAGGTATAAAGTCGATTTTGTTGTATATACACATAAGCAATCGATATCGAGATGGTTCAACTCATTAGTTTAACAATCTTAAGTTAATTAACTTTATTTTTCTCACTGAAGTATACATAAAGCCATAACGGTATAACGGCAGTGCATTTGGAAGAATTCCGTCATCTTATATTTAGGTATAAAGTCGAGTTTCTTGTATTTACACATTAAGCAATTGATATCGAAATGCATCAGATAACTGGTTTAGCATATTTATGTTAATTAACCTTCTTTATCTTACTAAAGTTTACATAACGCCATAACGGTATAACGGCAGTACATTTATATGCATTCCGTTATCTTACATTTAGGTATAAAGTCGATTTTGTTGTACATACACATTTAGCAATCGATATTGAAATGCTTCAAATCATTAGTTTAACATATTTAAGTTAGTTAACCTTCTTTAACGTAATGAAAGTGATATAAAGCCATGGCGGCATAACGACAGTGCATTTAGAAGAATTCCGTAATCTTATATTTGGGTATAAAGTCGATTTTTTTGTATATACACATCTAGCATCGATATCGAAATGCTTCAAATCATTAGTTTAACATATTTAAGTTAATTAACCTTCTTTAAACGTATGGAAGGTGATATAAAGCCATGGCGCATAACGACAGTGCATTTAGAAGAATTCCGTAATCTTATATTTAGTTATAAAGTCGATTTTGTTGTATATACACATTTGGCAATCGATATCGAAATGCTTCAAATCATTAGTTTAGCATATTTAAGTTAATTAACCTTCTTTAACGTATTGAAGTCGATATAAAGCCGTGGCGGCATAACGACAGTACATTTGGAAGATTTCCGAAGTCTTATATTTATGTATAAAGTCGATTTTCTTGTATGTACACATTTAACAATCGATATCGAAATGCTTCAAATCATTAGTTTAACATATTTAAGTTAATTAACCTTCTTTAACGTATTGAAGGTGATATAAAGCCATGGCGGCTTAACGACAGTGCATTTAGAAGAATTCCGTAATCTTATATTTAGTTATAAAGTCGATTTTCTTGTATACACACATTTAGCAATCGATAACGAAATGCTTCAAATCATTAGTTTAACATATTTAAGTTAATTAACCTTCTTTAACGTATTGAAGTTGATATAAAGCCATGGCGGCGTAACGGCAGTGCATGTAGAAGAATTCCGTAGTCTTATATTTAGGTATAAAGTCGATTTTGTTGTATATAGACATAAGCAATCGATATCGAGATGGTTCAACTCATTAGTTTAGCAATCTTAAGTTAATTAACTTTATTTTTCTCACTGAAGTGTACATAAAGCCATAACGGTATAACGGCAGTGCATTTGGAAGAATTCCGTAATCTTATATTTAGGTATAGAGTCGAGTTTCTTGTATTTACACATTAAGCAATTGATATCGAAATGCATCAGATAACTGGTTTAGCATATTTATGTTAATTAACCTTCTTTATCTTACAAAAGTTTACATAACGCCATAACGGTATAACGGCAGTACATTTATATGAATTCCGTTATCTTACATTTAGGTATAAAGTCGATTTTGTTGTACATACACATTTAGCAATCGATATCGAAATGCTTCAAATCATTAGTTTAACGTATTTAAGTTAATTAACCTTTGTTACCTTACCGAAGTTTGCATAAAGCCAAAACGGTAATCCGTAATCTTATATTTGGATATAAAGTCGATTTTTTTGTATATACACATCTAGTAATCGATATCGAAATGCTTCAAATCATTAGTTTAACATATTTAAGTTAATTAACCTTCTTTAACGTAATGAAGGTGATATAAAGCCATGGCGGCATAACGACAGTGCATGTAGAAGAATTCCGTAATCTTATATTTAGGTATATAGTCGATTTTCTTGTATTTACGCATTTAGCAATCGATATCGAAATGCTTCAAATCATTAGTTTAGCATATTTAAGTTAATTAACCTTCTTTAACGTATTGAAGTCGATATAAAGCCGTGGCGGCATAACGACAGTACATTTAGAAGAATTCCGTTATCGTATATTTATGTATAAAGTCGATTTTGTTGTATATACACATTTAGCAATCGATATCGAAATGCTTCAAATCATTAGTTTAACATATTTAAGTTAATTAACCTTTGTTACCTTACCGAAGTTTGCATAAAGCCAAAACGGTAATCCGTAATCTTATATTTGGATATAAAGTCGATTTTTTTGTATATACACATCTAGTAATCGATATCGAAATGCTTCAAATCATTAGTTTAACATATTTAAGTTAATTAACCTTCTTTAACGTAATGAAGGTGATATAAAGCCATGGCGGCATAACGACAGTGCATGTAGAAGAATTCCGAAGTCTTATATTTATGTATAAATTCGATTTTCTTGTATGTACACATTTAACAATCGATATCGAAATGCTTCAAATCATTAGTTTAACATATTTAAGTTAGTTAACCTTCTTTAACGTAATGAAGGTGATATAAAGCCATGGCGGCATAACGACAGTGCATTTAGAAGAATTCCGTTATCGTATATTTATGTATAAAGTCGATTTTGTTGTATATACACATTTAGCAATCGATATCGAAATGCTTCAAATCATTAGTTTAACATATTTAAGTTAATTAACCTTTGTTATCTTACCGAAGTTTACATAAAGCCAAAACGGTATAACACCAGTTCATTTGGAAGAATTCCGTAAACTTATATTTAGGTAAAAAGTCGATTTTCTTGTATACGCCTTTAGCTATCGATATCGAAATGCTTCAAATCATTCGTTCAACATATTTAAGATCGTTAACCTTCTTTAACGTAATGAAGGTGATATAAAGCCATGGCGGCATAACGACAGTGCATTTAGAAGAATTCCGTAATCTTATATTTAGGTATAAAGTCGATTTGCTTGTATACACACATTTAGCAATCGATATTGAAATGCTTCAAATCATTAGTTTAACATATTTAAGTTAGTTAACCTTCTTTAACGTAATGAAAGTGATATAAAGCCATGGCGGCATAACGACAGTGCATTTGAAGAACTCCGTAATCTTATATTTGGGTATAAAGTCGATTTTGTTGTATATACACATCTAGCAATCGATATCGAAATGCTTCAAATCGTTAGTTTAACATATTTAAGTTAATTAACCCTCTTTAACGTATTGAAGTCGATATCAAGCCATGCGGCATAACGACAGTACATTTGGAAGAATTTCGTAATCTTATATTTAAATATAAAGTCGATTTTGTTGTATATACACAATTAGCAATCGATATCGAAATGCTTCAAATCATTAGTTTAACATATTTAAGTTAATTAACCTTCTTTAACGTAATGAAGGTGATATAAAGCCACGGCGGCATAACGACAGTGCATGTAGAAGAATTCCGTAATCTTATATTTAGGTATATAGTCGATTTTCTTGTATTTACGCATTTAGCAATCGATATCGAAATCTTAATCATTAGTTAAGCATATTTAGTTAATTAACCTTCTTTAACGTATTGAAGTCTTAAACCATGGGGCATAACGACAGTATTTAAGAATTCCGAATCTGATATTGATATAAATCGATTTTCTTGTATGTTTCACATTTACAATCTTATCGAAATGCTTCAAATAATTATTAACAATTAAGCTAATAAACCTTCTTTAACGAACGGAAGTTGAATAAAGCCATAATTCCATAGTCTTATATTTAGGCATAAAGTCGATTTTCTGTTTAAGTTTCGCAATCGATATAAATGCTTCAGATAACTGGTTTAACATACGTAAGTTAATAAACCTCCTTTAGCAACTGAAGTTACATAAAGCCTTAATTCCATAGTCTTATATTTAGGCATAAAGTCGATTTTTTGTATATACACATTTAGCAATGATATCGAAATGCTTAAATCATTAGTTTAACATATTTAATTAATTAACCTCTTTAACGAACGGAAGTTGGCATAAAGCCATTTGGCATAACGGCAGTGCATTTAGAAATTCCGTAATCTTAAATTTAGGTATAAACGATTTTTCTGTTTATACACATTTAGTATCGATATCGAAATTCTTCAAATTTAAGTTTAACGATTAATTAATAAACATTTTTAACATACTGAAGTCTACATAAAGCCTTAACGGTATTTAAGGCATCATTTAGAAGAATTCCGTAATAATAATTTTATATTTAGGTATAAAGTCGATTTCTTTAATACACTTTCAATCATATCGAAATGCTTCAGATAAGGTTTAACAATTGGTAAAAAACCTCCTTTAGAGAACTGAATTGATAAAGCCATAATTCCATAGTCTTATATTTACATAAAGTCGATTCGTATTTACACTTAGCAATTGATATAAATCATCAGATAACTGGTTTAGCAATTTATGTTAATTAACCCTTTATTCTAAAGTTTACATAAAGCCACAACGTATAACGGCAGTATTTATATGAATCCGTTATTTCATTTGGTATAAAGTGATTTTAACATACACATTTAGCAACGATATTGAATCTTAATATAGTTTACATAAAGTTAGTTAACCTTCTTTAACGAATGAAGTGATATAACATGGCGGCATAACGACGTGCATTTAGAAGAATTCCGTAATCTTATATTTGGGTTAAATCATTTTTTGTATATACAATTAGCAACGATATCGAAATGCTCAAATCGTTAGTTTAACATATTTAAGTTAATTAACCCTCTTTAACGTATTGAAGTCGATATAAAGCCATGGCGGCATAACGACAGTACATTTGGAAGATTTTCGTAATCTTATATTTAAAAATAAAGTCGATTTTGTAGTATATACACAATTAGCAATCGATATCGAAATGCTTCAAATCATTAGTTTAACATATTTAAGTTAATTAACCTTATTTAACGTAATGAAGGTGATATAAAGCCATGGCGGCATAACGACAGTGCATGTAGAAGAATTCCGTAATCTTATATTTAGGTATATAGTCGATTTTCTTGTATTTACGCATTTAGCAATCGATATCGAAAATCTTCAAATCATTAGTTTAGCATATTTAAGTTAATTAACCTTCTTTAACGTATTGAAGTCGATATAAAGCCATGGCGGCATAACGACAGTACATTTGGAAGAATTCCGAAGTCTTATATTTATGTATAAAGTCGATTTTCTTGTATGTACACATTTAACAATCGATATCGAAATGCTTCAAATAATTAGTTTAACATATTTAAGCTAATAAACCTTCTTTAACGAACGGAAGTTGACATAAAGTCATAATTCCATAGTCTTATATTTAGGCATAAAGTCGATTTTCTTGTATATACACGTTTCGCAATCGATATCGAAATGCTTCAGATAACTGGTTTAACATACTTAAGTTAATAAACCTCCTTTAGCGAACTGAAGTTGACATAAAGCCATAATTCCATAGTCTTATATTTAGGCCTAAAGTCGATTTTCTTGTATATACACATTTAGCAATCGATATCGAAATGCTTCAAATCATTAGTTTAACATATTTAAGTTAATTAACCTTCTTTAACGAACGGAAGTTGGCATAAAGCCATTACGCCATAACGGCAGTGCATTTAGAAGAATTCCGTAATCTTATATTTAGGTATAAAGTCGATTTTCTTGTATATACACATTTAGCAATCGATAACGAAATGCTTCAAATCATTAGTTTAACATATTGAAGTTAATTAACCTTCTTTCTCTGACTGAAGTTTACATAAAGCCATAACGGTATAACGCCAGTGCATTTGGAAGAATTCCGTAAACTTATATTTAGGTATAATGTCGATTTTGTTGTATATACACATTTAGCAATCGATATCGGGATGCTTGAAATCATAAGCTTAACATATTTAAGTTAATTAACCTTCTTTTTCTTACTGAAGTTCACGTAAAGCCATAACGGTATAACGGCAGTGCATTTGGAAGAATTCCGTAATCTTATATTTAGGTATAAAGTCGATTTTCTTCTATACTCCTTTAGCTATCGATATCGAAATGCTTCAAATCATTCGTTTAACATATTTAAGATCGTTAACCTTCTTTAACGAATTGAAGTCGATATAAAGCCATGGCGGCATAACGACAGAACATTTGGAAGAATTTCGTAATCTTATATTTAGGTATAAAATCGATTTTGTTGTATATACACATTTAGCAAGCGATATCAAAATGCTTCTAATCATTAGTTTAACATATTTAAGTTAGTTAACCTTCTTTAACGTAATGAAGGTGATATAAAGCCATGGCGGCATAACGGCAGTGCATTTAGAAGAATTCCGTTATCGTATATTTATGTATAAAGTCGATTTTGTTGTATATACACATTTAGCAATCGATATCGAAATGCTTCAAATCATTAGTTTAACATATTTAAGTTAATTAACCTTTGTTATATTACCGAAGTTTACATAAAGCCACAACGGTATAACTCCAGGTCATTTGGAAGAATTCCGTAAACTTATATTTAGGTAAAAAGTCGATTTTCTTGTATACGCTTTTAGCTGTCGATATCGAAATGCTTCATATCATTCGTTTAACATATTTAAGATCGTTAACCTTCTTTAACGTAATGAAGGTGATATAAAGCCATGGCGGCATAACGACAGTGCATTTAGAAGAATTCCGTAATCTTATATTTATGTATAAAGTCGATTTTCTTGTATATACACATTTAGCAATCGATATCGAAATGTTTCAAATCATTAGTTTAACATATTTAAGTTCGTTAACCTTCTTTAACGTAATGAAGGTGATATAAAGCCATAGCGGCATAACGACAGTGCATTTAGAAGAATTCCGCTATCGTATATTTATGTATAAAGTCGATTTTGTTGTATATACACATTTATCATTAGTTTAACATATTTAAGTTAATAAACCTTCTTTAACGAACGGAAGTTGGCTTAAAGCCATGGCGGCATAGCGGCAGTGCATTTAGAAGAATTCCGTAATCTTATATTTAGGTAAAAAGTCGATTTTTTTGTATATACACATTTAGCTATCGATATCGAAATGCTTCAAATCATTAGTTTAACATATTTAAGTTAATTAGTCTTCTTTAACGTAATGAAGGTGACATAAAGACATGGCGGCATAGCGGCAGTGCATTTAGAAGAATTCCGTAATCTTATATTTATGTATAAGGTCGATTTTCTTGTATATAAACATTCAGCAATCGATATCGAAATGCTTTAAATCATTAGTTTAACATGTTTAAGTTAATAAACCTTCTTTAACGAACGGAAGTTGGCTTATAGCGATGGTGGCAAAACGGCAGTGCATTTAGAAGAATTCCGTAATCTTATATTTAGGCATAAAGTCGATTTTCTTGTATATACACTTTTAGCTATCGATATCGAAATGCTTCAAATCATTAGTTTAACATATTTAAGTTAATTAACCTTCTTTAACGAACGGAAGTTGGCATAAAGCCATGGCGGCATAGCGGCAGTGCATTTAGAAGAATTCCGTAATCTTATATTTAGGTATAAAGTCGATTTTCTTGTATATACACATTTAGCAATCGATATGGAAAAGCTTCAAATCATTAGTTTAACATATTTAAGTTAATTAGTCTTTAACGTTGAAGGTGACATAAAGACATGGCGGCATAACGACAGTACATTTGGAAGAATTCCGTAATCTTATGTTTAGGTATAAATTCGATTTTCTTTTACATACACATTTAGCTATCAATATCAAAATGCTTCAAATCATTAGTTTAACATATTTAAGTTAAATAACCTTTTTTTAACGTATTGAAGTTGATATAAAGCCATGGCGGCATAACGGCAGTACATGTGGAAGAATTCCGTAATCTTATATTTAGGTATAAAGTCGATTTTCTTGTATATATATATTTCGCAATCGATATCGAAATGCTTCAGATAACTGGTTTAACATATTTAAGTTAATAAACCTCCTTTAGCGAACTGAAGTTGACATATTTAGGTATAAAGACGATTTTGTTGTACATACACATTTAGCAATCGATATCGAAATGCTTCAAATCATTAGTTTAACATATTTAAGTTAAATAACCTTCTTTAACGTAATGAAGGTGATATAAAGCCATGGCTGCATAACGACAGTGCATGTAGAAGAATTTCGTAATCTTATATTTAGGTATATAGTCGATTTTCTTATATTTACACATTTAGCAATCGATATCGAAAATCTTCAAATTATTAGTTTAACATATTTAAGTTAATTAACCTTCTTTAACGTAATGAAGGTGATATAAAAACAGGGCGGCATAACGACAGTGCATTTAGAAGAATTCCCTAATCTTATATGTTAGATAATTTAAAGAGCTTTCAGAAAAGTCTTCAATCTTTCTTCTACTCCTATCAGGGGCTTGGAAATAGTCACATTTTTGTTTCAACTTTGCTAACGCTCTAGCGGCTAAACTATTGGAACGAGTTGGGTCAAACATAAAGCGTTGGTTAGATAATTTAAAGAGCTCTCAGGAAAGTCTTCAATCTTTATTCTACTCCTATTAGGGGCTTGGAAATAGTCACATTTTTGTTTCACTTTTATTAATGCTCTAGCGGGTAAACTATTTAAACGAGGGTAGTCAAACATAAAGCATTGGTTAGATAATTTAAAGAGCTCTCAGGAAAGTCTTTAATCTTTGTTCTACTACTATCAGGCGCTTGGAAATAGTCACATTTTTGTTTCACTTTTGATAACGCTCTAGCGGGTAAACTGTTTGAACGAGGTTAGTCAAACATAAAGCATTGGTTAGATAATTTAAAGAGCTCTCAGGAAAGTCTTAAATCTTTCTTCTACTCCTATCAGGGGCTTGGCAATAGTCACATTTTTGTTTCACTTTTATTAATGCTCTAGCGGGTAAACTATTTAAACGAGGGTAGTCAAACATAAAGCATTGGTTAGATAATTTAAAGAGCTCTCAGGAAAGTCTTTAATCTTTGTTCTACTACTATCAGGCGCTTGGTAATAGTCACATTTTTGTTTCAACTTTGCTAACGCTCTTGCGGCTAAACTATTGGAACGAGTTGGGTCAAACATAAAGCGTTGGTTAGATAATTTAAAGAGCTCTCAGGAAAGTCTTCAATCTTTCTTCTGCTCCTATCAGGGGCTTGGCAATAGTCACATTTTTGTTTCACTTTTATTAATGCTCTAGCGGGTAAACTATTTAAACGAGGGTAGTCAAACATAAAGCATTGGTTAGATAATTTAAAGAGCTCTCAGGAAAGTCTTTAATCTTTGTTCTACTACTATCAGGCGCTTGGAAATAGTCACATTTTTGTTTCACTTTTGATAACGCTCTAGCGGGTAAACTGTTTGAACGAGGTTAGTCAAACATAAAGCATTGGTTAGTTAATTTACAGAGCTCTCGTGAAAGTCCTCAATCTTTCCTCTACTCCTATCAGGGGCTTGGCAATAGTCACATTTTTGTTTCAACTTTGCTAACGCTCTAGCGGCTAAACAATTAGAACGAGGTGGGTCAAACATAAATCATTGGTTAGATAATTTATAGAGCTCTCAGGAAAGTCTTCAGTCTTTCTTCTACTCCTACCAGGGGCTTGGCAATAGTCACATTTCTGTTTCAACTTTGCTAACGCTCTAGCGGCTAGACTATTGATACGAGGTAGGTCAAACATAAAGCATTGGTTAGATAATTTAAAGAGCTCTCAGGAAAGTCATCAATTTTTTTTTCTACTCCTACCAGGGGCTTGGAAATAGTTACATTTTTGTTTCACTTTTATTTATGCTCTAGCGGGTAAACTATTTGAACGAGGTGAGTCAAACATAAAGCATTGGTTAGATGATTTATAGAGCTCTCAGGAAAGTCTTCAATCTTTCTTCTACTCTTATCAGGGGCTTGGCAATAGTCACATTTTTGTTTCAACTTTGCTAACGCTCTAACGGCTCAACAATTAGAACGAGTTGGGTCAAACATAAAGCGTTGGTTAGATAATTTAAAGAGCTCTCAGGAAAGTCTTCAATCTTTATTCTACTCCTATCAGGGGCTTGGAAATAGTCACATTTTTGTTTCACTTTTATTAATGCTCTAGCGGGTAAACTATTTAAACGAGGTTAGTCAAACATAAAGCATTGGTTAGATAATTTAAAGAGCTTTCAGAAAAGTCTTCAATCTTTCTTCTACTCCTATCAGGGGCTTGGGAATAGTCACATTTTTGTTTCAACTTTGCTAACGCTCTAGCGGCTAAACTATTTGAACGAGTTGGGTCAAACATAAAGCGTTGGTTAGATAATTTAAAGAGCTCTCAGGAATGTCTTCAATCTTTATTCTACTCCTATCAGGGGCTTGGAAATAGTCACATTTTTGTTTCACTTTTATTAATGCTCTAGCGGGTAAACTATTTTAACGAGGTGGGTCAAACATAAAGCATTGGTTAGATAATTTAAAGAGCTCTCAGGAAAGTCTTTAATCTTTGTTCTACTACTATCAGGCGCTTGGAAATAGTCACATTTTTGTTTCACTTTTGATAACGCTCTAGCGGGTAAACTGTTTGAACGAGGTGAGTCAAACATAAAGCATTGGTTAGATAATTTAAAGCGCTCTCAGGAAAGTCATTAATTTTTATTCTACATCTACCAGGGGCTTGGCAATAGTCACATTTTTGTTTCAACTTTGCTAACGCTCTGAGGCTAAACTATTGAAACGAGGTGAGTCAAATATAAAGCATTGGTTAGATAATTTAAAGAGCTCTCAAGAAACTCTTCAATCTTTCTTCTACTCCTATCAGGGGCTTGGTAATAGTCACATTTTTGTTTCAACTTTGCTAACGCTCTGGCGGCTAAACTATTGGAACGAGGTGGGTCAAACATAAAGCATTGGTTAGATAATTTAAAGAGCTTTCAGGAAAGTTTCAGTCTTTCTTCTAATCCTATCAGGGGCTTGGAAAAAAAAAAAAAAAAAAAAAAATAGTCACATTTTTGTTTCAACTTTGCTAACGCTCTAGCGGCTAAACTATTTGAACGAGGTGAGTCACACATAAAGCGTTGGTTAGATAATTTAAAGAGCTGTCAGGAAAGTCTTCAATCTTAGTTCTACTCCTATCAGGGGCTTGGAAATAGTCACATTTTTGTTTCACTTTTGATAACGTTTTAGCGGGTAAACTGTCTGAACGAGGTGAGTCAAACATAAAGCGTTGGTTAGATAATTTAAAGAGCTGTCAGGAAAGTATTCAATCTTTGTTCTACTACTATCAGGGGCTTGGTAATAGTCACATTTTTGTTTCAACTTTGCTAACGCTCTAGCGGCTAAACTATTGGAACGAGTTGTGTCAAACATAAAGCGTTGGTTAGATAATTTAAAGAGCTCTCAGGAAAGTCTTCAATCTTTATTCTACTCCTACCAGGGGCTTGGAAATAGTCACATTTTTGTTTCACTTTTATTAATGCTCTAGCGGGTAAACTATTTAAACGAGGTTAGTCGAACATAAAGCATTGGTTAGGTAATTTAAAGAGCTTTCAGAAAAGTCTTCAATCTTTCTTCTACTCCTATCAGGGGCTTAGAAATAGTCACATTTTTGTTTCAACTTTGCTAACGCTCTAGCGGCTAAACTATTTGAACGAGTTGGGTCAAACATAAAGCGTTGGTTAGATAATTTAAAGAGCTCTCAGGAATGTCTTCAATCTTTATTCTACTCCTATCAGGGGCTTGGAAATAGTCACATTTTTGTTTCACTTTTATTAATGCTCTAGCGGGTAAACTATTTTAACGAGGTGGGTCAAACATAAAGCATTGGTTAGATAATTTAAAGAGCTCTCAGGAAAGTCTTTAATCTTTGTTCTACTACTATCAGGCGCTTGGAAATAGTCACATTTTTGTTTCACTTTTGATAACGCTCTAGCGGGTAAACTGTTTGAACGAGGTGAGTCAAACATAAAGCATTGGTTAGATAATTTAAAGCGCTCTCAGGAAAGTCATTAATTTTTATTCTACATCTACCAGGGGCTTGGCAATAGTCACATTTTTGTTTCAACTTTGCTAACGCTCTGAGGCTAAACTATTGAAACGAGGTGAGTCAAATATAAAGCATTGGTTAGATAATTTAAAGAGCTCTCAAGAAACTCTTCAATCTTTCTTCTACTCCTATCAGGGGCTTGGTAATAGTCACATTTTTGTTTCAACTTTGCTAACGCTCTGGCGGCTAAACTATTGGAACGAGGTGGGTCAAACATAAAGCATTGGTTAGATAATTTAAAGAGCTTTCAGGAAAGTATTCAGTCTTTCTTCTATTCCTATCAGGGGCTTGGCAATAGTCACATTTTTGTTTCAACTTTGCTAACGCTCTAGCGGCTAAACTATTTGAACGAGGTGAGTCACACATAAAGCGTTGGTTAGATAATTTAAAGAGCTGTCAGGAAAGTCTTCAATCTTAGTTCTACTCCTATCAGGGGCTTGGAAATAGTCACATTTTTGTTTCACTTTTGATAACGTTTTAGCGGGTAAACTGTCTGAACGAGGTGAGTCAAACGTAAAGCGTTGGTTAGATAATTTAAAGAGCTGTCAGGAAAGTATTCAATCTTTGTTCTACTACTATCAGGGGCTTGGTAATAGTCACATTTTTGTTTCAACTTTGCTAACGCTCTAGCGGCTAAACTATTGGAACGAGTTGTGTCAAACATAAAGCGTTGGTTAGATAATTTAAAGAGCTCTCAGGAAAGTCTTCAATCTTTATTCTACTCCTACCAGGGGCTTGGAAATAGTCACATTTTTGTTTCACTTTTATTAATGCTCTAGCGGGTAAACTATTTAAACGAGGTTAGTCGAACATAAAGCATTGGTTAGGTAATTTAAAGAGCTTTCAGAAAAGTCTTCAATCTTTCTTCTACTCCTATCAGGGGCTTAGAAATAGTCACATTTTTGTTTCAACTTTGCTAACGCTCTAGCGGCTAAACTATTGGAACGAGGTGGGTCAAACATAAAGCATTGGTTAGATAATTTAAAGAGCTCTTAGGAAAATCTTCACTCTTTCTTCTACTTCTATCAGGGGTTTGGCAATTGTCACATTTTTGTTTCAACTTTGCTAACGCTCTAAGGCTAAACTATTTGAATGAGGTGGGTCGAACATAAAGCATTGGTTAGATAATTTAAACAAATGAGTTGAACCATCTCAATATCGATTGCTAAATGTGTAAATACAAGAAAATCGACTTTATACCTAAATATAAGATTACGGAATTCTTCCAAATGCACTGCCATTATACCGTTATGGCTTTATGTTAACTTCAGTTGTTAAAGAAGGTTTATTAACTTAAATATGTTAAACCAGGATTTGAAGCATTTCGATATCGATTGCTTAATGCATATATAAAAGAAAATCGACTTTATACCTAAATATAAGACTACGGACTTCTTCCAAATGTACTGTCGTTATGCCGCCATGGCTTTATATCAACTTCAATACCTTAAAGAAGGTTGATAAACTTAAATTTGTTAAACTAATGATTTGAAGCATTTCGATATCGATAGCTAAATGTGTATGTAAAAAAAAAATCGAATTTATACCTAAACATAAGATTACGGAATTCTTCCAAATGTACTGTCGTTATGCCGCCATGTCTTTATGTCACCTTCATTACGTTAAAGAAGGCTAATTAACTTAAATATGTTAAACTAATGATTTGAAGCATTTCGTTATCGATTCGCTAAATGTGTATATACAAGAAAATCGACTTTATACCTAAATATAAGATTACGGAATTCTTCTACATGCATCTGTCGTTATGCCGCCATGGCTTTATATCACCTTCATTACGTTAAAGAAGGTTAATTAACTTAAATATGTTAAACAATGATTTGAAGCATTTCGATATCGATTGCTAAATGTGTATGTACAACAAAATCGACTTTATACCTAAATATAAGATAACGGAATTCATATAAATATACTGCCGTTATGCCGTTATGGCTTTATGTAAACTTCAGTAAGATAAAGAAGGTTAATTAACTTAAATATGCTAAACCAGTTATTTGAAGCATTTCGATATCGATTGCTTAATGTGTATATAAAAGAAAATCGACTTTATACCTAAATATAAGACTACGGAATTCTTCCAAATGCACTGCTTATGCCGTTATGGCTTTATGTCAACTTCAGTTCGTTAAAGAAGGTTTATTAACTTAAATATGTTAAACAGTATTTGAAGCATTTCGATATCGATTGCTAAATGCATATATACAAGAAAATCGACTTTATACATAAATATAAGATTACGGAATTCTTCTAAATGCACTGTCGTTATGCCGCCATGGCTTATATCAACTTCATTACGTTAAAGAAGGTTATAACTTAAATTGTTAAACTAATGATTTGAAGCATTTCGATATCGATTGCTAAATGTGTATATACAAGAAAATCGACTTTATACATAAATATAAGATTACGGAATTCTTCTACATGCACTGTCGTTATGCCGCCATGGCTCTATATCACCTTCATTACGTTAAAGAAGGTTAATTAACTTAAATATGTTAAACTAATGATTTGAAGCATTTCGATATCGATTGCTAAATGTGTATATACAAGAAAATCGACTTTATACCTAAATATAAGATTAACGGAATTCTTCTAAATGCATCTGCCGTTATGCCGCCATGGCTTTATATCAACCCTTTATTACGTTAAAGAAGGTTAATTAACTTAAATATGTTAAACTAATGATATGATGCATTTCAATATCGATTGCTAAATGTGTAGAATACAAGCAAAATCGACTTTATACCTAAATATAAGATTAACGGAATTCATATAAATATGACTGCCATTATACCGTTATGGCTTCATGTAAACTTTAGTATAGATAAAGAAGGTTAATTAACTTAAATATGTCTAAACCAGGTTATTGATGCATTTCGATATCGATTGCTTAATTGTAATACAAGAAAATCGACTTTATACCTAAATATAAGATTACGGAATTCTTCCAAATGACTGCGTTATACCGTTATGGCTTTATGTAACTTCAGTAGTTAAAGAAGGTTATTAACTTAAATATGTTAAACTAATGATTTGAAGCATTTCGATATCGATTGCTAAATGTGTATATAAAAAAAATCGACTTTATACCTAAATATAAGATACGGAATTCTTCCAAATGTACTGTCGTTATGCCGCCATGGCTTTATATCACCTTCATTACGTTAAAGAAGGTTAATAACTTAAATATGTTAAACTAATGATTTGAAGCATTTCGATATCGATGCTAAATGTGTATATACAAAAAATCGATTTATACCTAAATATAAGATTACGGAATTCTTCCAAATATACTGTCGTTATGCCGCCATGGCTTTATGTCAACTTCATACGTTAAAGAAGGTTAATTAACTTAAATATGTTAAACGTAATGATTTGAAGCATTTCGATATCGATGCTAAATGTGTATATAAAGAAAATCGACTTTATACCTAAATATAAGATTACGGAATTCTTCCAATGCACTGCGTTATGCCGTTATGGCTTTATGTAAACTTCAGTAGTAAAGAAGGTTAATTAACTTAAATATGTTAAACAGTATTTGAAGCATTTCGATATCGATTGCAAATGTGTATATACAAGAAAATCGACTTTATACCTAAATATAAGACTTACGGAATTCTTCTAAATGCACTGCCGTTATGCCGCCATGGCTTTATGTCAACTTCAGTTACGTTAAAGAAGGTTAATTAACTTAAATATGTTAAACATATTTGAAGCATTTCGATATCGATTGCTAAATGTGTATATACAAGAAAATCGACCTTATACCTAAATATAAGATTACGGAATTCTTCTAAATGCACTGTCGTTATGCCGCCATGGCTTTATATCACCTTCATTACGTTAAAGAAGGTTAATTAACTTAAATATGTTAAACTAATGATTTGAAGCATTTCGATATCGATTGCTAAATGTGTATATACAAGAAAATCGACTTTATACATAAATATAAGATTACGGAATTCTTCTAAATGCACTGTCGTTATGCCGCCATGGCTTTATATCACCTTCATTACGTTAAAGAAGGTTAACAACTTAAATATGTTAAACGAATGATTTGAAGCATTTCGATATCGATTGCTAAATGTGTATATACAAGAAAATCGACTTTATACCTAAATATAAGATTACGGAATTCTTCCAAATGACTGCCGTTATGCCGCCATGGCTTTATGTAACTTCGTAGTTAAAGAAGGTTAATTAACTTAAATATGTTAAACTAATGATTTGAAGCATTTCGATATCGATTGCTAAATGTGTATATACAACAAAATCGACTTTATACCTAAATATAAGATTACGGAATTCTTCTAAATGCACTGCCGTTATGCCGCCATGGCTTTATATCACCTTCATTACGTTAAAGAAGGTTAACTAACTTAAATATGTTAAACTAATGATTTGAAGCATTTCATATCGATTGCTAAATGTGTATATACAACAAAATCGACTTTATACCTAAATATAAGATTACGGAATTCTTCTAAATGCACTGCGTTATACCGCTATGGCTTTATGTCAACTTCAGTTAGTTAAAGAAGGTTAATTAACTTAAATATGTTAAACTAATGATTTGAAGCATTTCGATATCGATTGCTAAATGCGTAAATACAAGAAAATCGACTATATACCTAAATATAAGATTACGGAATTCTTCTACATGCACTGTCGTTATGCCGCCATGGCTTTATATCACCTTCATTACGTTAAAGAAGGTTAACTACTTAAATATGTTAAACTAATGATTTGAAGATTTTCGATATCGATTGCTAAATGCGTAAATACAAGAAAATCGACTTTATACCTAAATATAAGATTACGGAATTCTTCTACATGCACTGTCGTTATGCCGCCATGGCTTTATATACCTTCATTACGTTAAAGAAGGTTAATTAACTTAAATATGTTAAACTAATGATTTGAAGATTTTCGATATCGATTGCTAAATGTGAAAATACAAGAAAATCGACTATATACCTAAATATAAGATTACGGAATTCTTCTACATGCACTGTCGTTATGCCGCCATGGCTTTATATCACCTTCCGTTCGTTAAAGAAGGTTAATTAACTTAAAATGTAAATAATGATTTAAGCATTTCGATATCGATTGCTAATGTTTATACAAAAAATCGACTTTATACCTAAATATAAATTACGGAATTCTTCTAAATGCACTGCCGTTATGCCGCCATGGCTTTATCCACTTCATTCGTTAAAGAGGTTTATAACTTAAATATGTTAAACAATGATTTGAACATTTCGATATGATTGCTAATGTGTATATACAACAAAATCGACTTTATACCTAAATAAGATTACGGAATTCTTCTAAATGCACTGCCATTATACCGTTATGGCTTTATGTTAACTTCGGTTTGTTAAAGAAGGTTTATTAACTTAAATATGTTAAACCAGGTATTTGAAGCATTTCGATATCGATTGCTTAATGCATATATAAAAGAAAATCGACTTTATACCTAAATATAAGACTACGGAATTCTTCCAAATGTACTGTCGTTATGCCGCCATTGCTTTATATCAACTTCAATACGTTAAAGAAGGTTAATTAATTTAAATTTGTTAAACTAATGATTTGAAGCATTTTGATATTGAAAGCTAAATGTGTATGTGAAAGAAAATCGAATTTATACCTAAACATAAGATTACGGAATTCTTCCAAATGTACTGTCGTTATGCTGCCATGTCTTTATGTCACCTTCATTACGTTAAAGAAGGCTAATTAACTTAAATATGTTAAACTAATGATTTGAAGCATTTCCATATCGATTGCTAAATGTGTATATACAAGAAAATCGACTTTATCCTAAATATAAGATTACGGAATTCTTCTAAATGCACTGCCGTTTTGCCGCCATGGCTTAAGCCAACTTCCGTTCGTTAAAGAAGGTTTATTAACTTAAACATGTTAAATTAATGATTTAAAGCATTTCGATATCGATCGCTAATGTTTATATACAAAAAAATCGACTTTATACCTAAATATAAGATTACGGAATTCTTCTAAATGCACTGTCGTTATGCCGCCATGGCTTTATATCACTTCATTACGTTAAAGAAGGTTAACTAACTTAAATATGTTAAACTAATGATTTGAAGCATTTCGATATCGATTGCTAAATGTGTATATACAACAAAATCGACTTTATACCTAAATATAAGATTACGGAATTCTTCTAAATGCACTGCCGTTATACCGTTATGGCTTTATGTTAACTTCGGTTTGTTAAAGAAGGTTTATTAACTTAAATATGTTAAACCAGGTATTTGAAGCATTTCGATATCGATTGCTTAATGCATATATAAAAGAAAATCGACTTTATACCTAAATATAAGACTACGGAATTCTTCCAAATGTACTGTCGTTATGCCGCCATTGCTTTATATCAACTTCAATACGTTAAAGAAGGTTAATTAATTTAAATTTGTTAAACTAATGATTTGAAGCATTTTGATATTGAAAGCTAAATGTGTATGTGAAAGAAAATCGAATTTATACCTAAACATAAGATTACGGAATTCTTCCAAATGTACTGTCGTTATGCTGCCATGTCTTTATGTCACCTTCATTACGTTAAAGAAGGCTAATTAACTTAAATATGTTAAACTAATGATTTGAAGCATTTCCATATCGATTGCTAAATGTGTATATACAAGAAAATCGACTTTATGCCTAAATATAAGATTACGGAATTCTTCTAAATGCACTGCCGTTTTGCCGCCATGGCTATAAGCCAACTTCCGTTCGTTAAAGAAGGTTTATTAACTTAAACATGTTAAATTAATGATTTAAAGCATTTCGATATCGATCGCTGAATGTTTATATACAAAAAAATCGACTTTATACATAAATATAAAATTACGGAATTCTTCTAAATGCACTGTCGTTATGCCGCCATGGCTTTATATCACTTTCATTACGTTAAAGATGGTTAACAAACTTAAATATGCTAAACGAATGATTTGAAGCATTTCGGTATCGATAGCTAAATGTGTATATACAAGAAAATCGACTTTATACATAAATATAAGATTACGGAATTCTTCTAAATGCACTGCCGTTATGCCGCCATGGCTTTAAGCCAACTTCCGTTCGTTAAAGAAGGTTTATTAACTTAAATATGTTAAACTAATGATTTGAAGCATTTCGATATCGATTGCTAAATGCGTATATACAAGAAAATCGACTTTATACATAAATATAATATTACGGAATTCTTCTAAATGCACTGTCGTTATGCCGCCATGGCTTTATATCACCTTCATTACGTTAAAGAAGGTTAACGAACTTAAATATGTTAAACTAATGATTTGAAGCATTTCGATATCGATTGCTAAATGTGTGTATACAAGAAAATCGAATTTATACCTAAACATAAGATTACGGAATTCTTCCAAATGTACTGTCGTTATGCCGCCATGTCTTTATGTCACCTTCATTACGTTAAAGAAGGCTAATTAACTTAAATATGTTAAACTAATGATTTGAAGCATTTCCATATCGATTGCTAAATGTGTATATACAAGAAAATCGACTTTATACTTAAATATAAGATTACGGAATTCTTCTAAATGCACTGCCGCTTTGCCGCCATGGCTTTATGCCAACTTCCGTTCGTTAAAGAATGTTAAACTAATGATTTGAAGCATTTCGATATCGATTGCTAAATGTGTATGTAAAGGGTGATTTTTTTGAGGTTAGGATTTTCATGCAGTAGTATTTGACAGATCACGTGGGATGTCAGACATGGTGTCAAAGAGAAAGATGCTCAGTATGCTTTGACATTTCATCATGAATAGACTTACTAACGAGCAACGCTTGCAAATCATTGAATTTTATTACCAAAATCAGTGTTCGGTTCGAAATGTGTTTCGCGTCCGTGTCCGATGAGCGATGAGGCTCATTTCTGGTTGAATGGCTACGTAAATAAGCAAAATTGCCGCATTTGGGGTGAAGAGCAACCAGAAGCCGTTCAAGAACTGCCCATGCATCCCGAAAAATGCACTGTTTGGTGTGGTTTGTACGCTGGTGGAATCATTGGACCGTATTTTTTCAAAGATGCTGTTGGACGCAACGTTACGGTGAATGGCGATCGCTATCGTTCGATGCTAACAAACTTTTTGTTGCCAAAAATGGAAGAACTGAACTTGGTTGACATGTGGTTTCAACAAGATGGCGCTACATGCCACACAGCTCGCGATTCTATGGCCATTTTGAGGGAAAACTTCGGACAACAATTCATCTCAAGAAATGGACCCGTAAGTTGGCCACCAAGATCATGCGATTTAACGCCTTTAGACTATTTTTTGTGGGGCTACGTCAAGTCTAAAGTCTACAGAAATAAGCCAGCAACTATTCCAGCTTTGGAAGACAACATTTCCGAAGAAATTCGGGCTATTCCGGCCGAAATGCTCGAAAAAGTTGCCCAAAATTGGACTTTCCGAATGGACCACCTAAGACGCAGCCGCGGTCAACATTTAAATGAAATTATCTTCAAAAAGTAAATGTCATGAACCAATCTAACGTTTCAAATAAAGAACCGATGAGATTTTGCAAATTTTATGCGTTTTTTTTTTTAAAAAAGTTATCAAGCTCTTAAAAAATCACCCGTTACAACAAAATCGACTTTATACCTAAATATAAGATAACGGAATTCATATAAATATACTGCCGTTGTGCCGTGATGGCTTTATGTAAACTTCAGTAAGATTAAGAAGGTTAATTAACTTAAATATGTGGGGTTGAGCAACGCTGTGGGGTTGAGCAACTCTGAAACCCTTTTTCGCATAAAGCGCAAGTTTCGAACAACAAACAACACTTGTCGAGTAAACGCGTAGCCGTGCGCATATGACGGATCTATCTGCAGACAACCGAAAAACACAACTATCAACCTCTTTTTTCTCTTTTTAAAACTATGTATCTTAATCGTGTAAATGTAAAGTAATCGTAAATCGTTTTTTGTAATATTTATCCGCATTATAAAATAAAAAACTTTTATATTCCAACGTGTGAAACAATAGAAAATCGCAAACGTGAATTTTATTCGAATAAAGGAAAAACTCCTCTGTAAGTGCGTGGGTATAATCCCCACATATTTTGGGGGCTCGGACGGAAAAAAGAATTTTTTTTTTTTACATGAACCGATAGTGCGAAAAGTATTTGTTTAAATTACCGCATTTATATACGCCGCCGCGAATAAGTTGATCGGTATAATTTTCATTAGAAATCAAAAATTAAGGCGTAAAATAGCAACTATGACGAGTTTGCAGAAATTTGAATTTGTACGAGCGAAGCTGCGTACAGCCCGAAAAGAAAGCATAAACGCTCTCCACAAATTTGTATTCGAAGAAGATGGCGACAGATCGAGCAGGCAACGTTTGCGAGAATTTATAGGATTCCAATTCGACGAAAACGACGACCGCTGCAAACAGAAGTTTGCATACATCGAAAACAATTTGACGGCCAATGATCTAAATTCAATTTGTAACGTATTGGGTTTAAGTGGCAATGTAGCCGATGTGAAGCTGCATATTTTTCGAAATTTGCACAATGCGACATTGTTATGTGCTGCAGCAGAAAGCAACGAGAAAAGCGACGACGAAGACGAAGGTGAAGTTGACGACGACAGCGAAAATAATGGCGTAGATATTATGCGTAGCTTTGACGAAACAGCAGCGAGTAATATCATTTTCGAATCACCTCAACGAACGAATGCGGTAAGCAGCGCGAATAACCAAACGCAGAAGAGAAATGCAGAGAAGAACGTTGAGCTTGGCGAGAGAGCAGTTACAAAAACAACTACATCGGTAGCGCCGACACAAATGCCACGATTTGCAATCAACTTTAGAGACGTCGAAGATTCTGTTCGACATTTTGACGGCAGCGAAAATATTTCTGTTGAAGTATGGTTAAGCGATTTTGAAGAGACAGCAATTTTAATGGGTTGGGATGAACTACAAATGTTTATATTTGCAAAAAAATCATTACGCGGTTTGGCTAAGTTATTTATCCAAAGCGAACGGGGAATAACATCTTGGCAAAAACTAAAATCGGCATTAGCAGAAGAGTTCAAAACAATTGTAAACAGTGCGCAGATACACAAACAACTTACTTGTAGAAAAATAAAAAAGGATGAAAGTGTGCAAGAATATTTTTTGTATATGAAACAATTAGCAATGCGTGGTAACGTTGAAAACAATGCATTGATACAATACGTGATCGATGGTATAAGTGATTTGAATTTAAATAAAACAGTGTTATATGGTGCATCAGACTTAAAACAATTTAAAGAAAAACTAAAAGTGTATGAATCGATTCGGAAAAATAACAAAGAAAGTTTTGAAGTGAAATCATATGAAAATAAATTGGCTAAATACGATAGTAAAACCATAACTTGTTTTAATTGTGGTACAAAAGGGCACAAAAGCTCAGAGTGCAAAGACAAAGCGAAGGGCACCAAGTGTTTCCAGTGCAAAGAATTTGGCCATATTTCAAAAGACTGCTCACAAGTTGAAAATAAAAACGAAAAATGTAATACTCGTTTGTGTGCCAAAAGCAGTATTATGAACAAAGAAGTGTTTATCGATCGAAAGAAATACTATTGCTTATTGGATACGGGAAGTAAATTTAATTTAATTACGGATAATGTTTTCAAGTCGCTACGAGAACCTGTGTTGAAAAAAACAAACATTTGTTTAATAGGTTTTGGTGAACGTACGGCAGGTAATAATATCAAACCAATTGGAGAACTGAGTATTGATATAAGTATTGAAAATCAAGATTTTTGTTTAAATTTTTTGGTGGTCCAATCAAAATTAATGGACATTGACGTAGTGATCGGCGAAGATTTTTGTTTGCAAGCAGATATACAAATAAATCGCGATGGACTTTCTATTCGAAAAATTCCTTATGACAATGTAGAAAACGTTTTTAATATGATGCAAGTGGACTCGGTAGTAGACAATTTTGATATTGATGAAACAAATAGTGTGGAAGCGAAAGAAAAAGTGCGTAATATGGTATGCGAATATAAGCCGAATAAGTGCAAATCAACAAATGTGCAAATGAATATCGTTTTAAGTGATGAAACTCCAATATCACTTAGACCGCGTAGACTGCCACTAACACAAAGAAGCATTGTTGATGATCAAATAGATCAGTGGATCAAAGACGGCATAATTGAAAATTCAAATTCGGATTTTAGTAGTCCGGTGGTTTTAGTAAAAAAAAGAGACGGTAGTCCAAGATTGTGTGTAGATTATAGACAATTAAATAAAGTAATTGTAAAAGATAGATTTCCGTTACCTTTGATTGAAGACCAGCTAGACCGATTGCAAAACGCAAAAATATTTAGCACAATTGACTTAAAAAATGGATTTTTCCATGTACCCGTGTCTGAATCTAGCCGCAAATACACGTCATTCGTTACACATGGCGGACAGTATCAGTTTTTAAAAGTTTGGCTTGTCGAACTCTCCGGGTGTTTTCCAAAGACATGTCAATGCAATTTTCCGTGATTTAATGCGTAAGGGGATAGCACTCCCTTACATAGACGACATAATCGTACCAGCCATGAACGAAAATGATGCAGTGCGTAATTTAGAAGAAGTGTTGAATCAGTGTAAAGACTATGGACTTGTAATTAATTGGAAAAAATGTCAATTTATAAAAAAGCGAGTAGAGTTTTTGGGTCATGTGATTGAAAATCAAAAAATTTCACCATCTCCAAATAAAATCGAAGCTTTAGTTAAGTACCCATTGCCGAAAAATTTAAAACAATTACAAAGTTTCCTGGGTTTAGCCGGATACTTTCGGAAATTTGTACCATCATTTGCGTTAATTTCCAAACCATTATCTGATCTGACGAAACAAGGTAAAAAGTTCCAAATAAATCGAGACGAGATAGCTGCAATTAATTTACTGAAGAAAATTCTGAGCGAAAAACCGGTGTTAGGTATATTCAATCAGAAGTATGAAACTGAAGTTCATACAGACGCTTCCGCTGACGGCTATGGTGCCGTATTGCTGCAAAAACTACCAGATGACAACGAATTACATCCAATTTATTACATGAGCAAAAAGACGTCTGAAGCTGAACGTAAGTATTCCAGTTACGAATTAGAAATATTAGCTGTAATAGAAGCGCTGAAAAAGTTTCGAGTGTACCTTTTGGGTATACACTTTAAACTAATAACTGATTGTAACGCTTTAACAAATACACTTGAGAAAAAGGATTTGAATACAAGAGTCGCGCGATGGATCCTTTTTCTGCAAGAATACGATTATAAAGTAGAACATCGATCTGGAAGTCGAATGAGGCACGTTGACGCTCTTAGCCGCAATCCAATAATGACGATAAGCGATAACGATTTTCTTGTTTGCTTACGACGTGCACAAGAACACGACGAAGAACTAAATACGATAAAGCAAATTCTACAAGAAAAACAAAGTTACAACGACTATTTTGAAAAAGGTGGTATTCTTCACAAAATAGTCAACGATATCGAATTATTCGTAGTACCCAAAAGCATACAAAGAGAGATAATTCGACGCGCTCATGAAAAGGGGCACTTTGCAATTAAAAAAACAAAAGATTTGATTTGTCAAGAATTTTTTATTCCAAAGCTTGAAGAGAAAATAAAAATGCATATCGACAATTGTGTAGCATGCATTGTGTCAAATAGAAAATTGGGTAAAAAAGAAGGTGAATTGCATCCACTTCATAAAGGAGCAAATCCTCTTTACACGTATCACGTAGATTTTCTTGGTCCACTAGAGTCAACCAATAAACTCTATAAACATATATTCGCCGTAATTGATTCGTTTACGAAATTCGCTTGGTTATACCCAACAAAGACGACTTCATCACACGAAGCTATCAGCCGTTTGAAAATACAAAGTACAACATTCGGAAATCCAATGCACATAATCACAGACCGTGGATCAGCTTTCACGTCTGACGATTTTCGGCGTTATTGTGAAGACGAGAACATTAAACATGTTAAAATAACGACTGGCTTGCCGCGCGCCAATGGTCAAATAGAGCGAATAAACACGATTGTTATTAAAGTTTTAACGAAACTAAGCAAGAATGATCCAACTAAATGGTAAAAATTCACAGACAGAGTACAACAAGTAATAAATTCCACTTACAACAGAAGTATTGACATATTATTAACGGGCGTTAAAATGCGTACAGCTGACGACTTAAACATCAAACAACTCATCGAAGAAGAAATAAGGTCACAACTCTAAGAAGGACGAGACGAAATACGACAACATGCAAAAGAACAAATATTGAAGATCCAAGCTGAAAACAAAAAGACATATAACCTTAGACGCAAAGAAGCTAACCAATATGCAATAAACGATCTAGTCGCCGTGAAGAGGACGCAATTTGGTGGTGGTCTCAAATTAAAACCAAAATATTTGGGCTCATACCAAATTACTAAAGTCAAAGCTAATAATACCTACGATGTTAAAAAAGTTGGCGTAACCGAAGGTCCAAATCGAACGACGACTTGTGCAGAATTTATGAAGCCATGGTCAAATTTTCATAACGAAGACAACGGCGTATTCGAGGTCGAAAACAATGCAGGATGGCCGAGTTGTGGGGTTGAGCAACGCTGAAACCCTTTTTCGCATAAAGCGCAAGTTTCGAACAACAAACAACACTTGTCGAGTAAACGCGTAGCCGTGCGCATGTGACGGATCCATCTGCAGACAACCGAAAAACACAACTATCAACCTCTTTTTTCTCTTTTTAAAACTATGTATCTTAATCGTAGAAATGTAAAGTAATCGTAAATCGTTTTTTGTAATATTTATCCGCATTATAAAATAAAAAACTTTTATATTCCAACGTGTAAAACAATAGAAAATCGCAAACGTGAATTTTATTCGAATAAAGGAAAAACTCCTCTGTAAGTGCGTGGGTATAATCCCCACAAATATGCTAAACCAGTTATTTGACGCATTTCGATATCGATTGCAAAATGTGTATATACAAGAAAATCGAATTTATGCCTAAATATGAGACTACGGAATTCTTCGAAATGCAGTGCCGTTATGGCTTTATGTCAACTTCAGTTCGCTAAAGGAGGTTTATTAACTTAAATATGTTAAACCAGTTATCTGAAGCATTTCCATATCGATTGCGAAATGTATATATACAAGAAAATCGACTTTATACCTAAATATAAGTTTACGGAATTCTTCCAAATGCACTGGCGTTATGCCGCCATTGCTTTATATCACCATCATTACGTTAAAGAAGGTTAACGAACTTAAATATGTTAAACTAATGATTTGAAGCATTTCGATATCGATTGCTAAATGTGTATATACAAGAAAATCGACTTTATACATAAATATAAGATTACGGAATTCTTCTAAATGCACTGTCGTTATGCCGCCATGGCTTTATATCACCTTCATTACGTTAAAGAAGGTTAACGATCTTAAATATGTTAAACGAATGATTTGAAGCATTTCGATATCGATAGCTAAATGTGTATAGAAGAAAATCGACTTTTTACCTAAATATAAGTTTACGGAATTCTTCCAAATGCACTGGTGTTATACCGTTTTGGCTTTAGGTAAACTTCAGTAAGATAACGAAGGTTAATTAACTTAAATATGTTAAACTAATGATTTGAAGCATTTCGATATCGATTGCTAAATGTGTATATACAACAAAATCGACTTTATACATAAATATACGATAGCGGAATTCTTCTAAATACACTGCCGTTATGCCGCCATGGCTTTATATCACCTTCATTACGTTAAAGAAGGTTAACTAACTTAAATATGTTAAACTAATGATTTGAAGCATTTCGATATCGATAGCTAAATGTGTATACACAAGAAAATCGACTTTATACCTAAATATAAGTTTACGGAATTCTTCCAAATGCACTGGCGTTATACCGTTTTGGCTTTATGTAAACTTCAGTAAGATAACGAAGGTTAATTAACTTAAATATGTTAAACTAATGATTTGCAGCATTTCGATATCGATTGCTACATGTGTTTATACAAGAAAATCGACTTTATACCTAAATATAAGATTACGGAATTCTTCTAAATGCACTGCCGTTATACCGTTAAGGCTTTATGTAGACTTCAGAATGCTAAAAAATGTTTATTAGCTTAATATGTTAAACTAATGATTTGAAGCATTTCGATATCGATAGCTAAATGTGTATATACAAGAAAATCGACTTTATACCTAAATATAAGTTTACGGAATTCTTCCAAATGCACTGGCGTTATACCGTTTTGGCTTTATGTAAACTTCAGTAAGATAACGAAGGTTAATTAACTTAAATATGTTAAACTAATGATTTGCAGCATTTCGATATCGATTGCTACATGTGTATATACAAGAAAATCGACTTTATGCCTAAATATAAGATTACGGAATTCTTCTAAATGCACTGCCGTTTTGCCGCCATGGCTATAAGCCAACTTCCATTCGTTAAAGAAGGTTTATTAACTTAAACATGTTAAACTAATGATTTAAAGCATTTCGATATCGATTGCTGAATGTTTATATACAAAAAAATCGACTTTATACATAAATATAAGATTACGGAATTCTTCTAAATGCACTGTCGTTATGCCGCCATGGCTTTATATCACCTTCATTACGTTAAAGAAGGTTAACGAACTTAAATATGTTAAACTAATGATTTGAAGCATTTCGATATCGATTGCTAAATGTGTATATACAAGAAAATCGACTTTATACATAAATATAAGATTACGGAATTCTTCTAAATGCACTGTCGTTATGCCGCCATGGCTTTATATCACCTTCATTACGTTAAAGAAGGTTAACGATCTTAAATATGTTAAACGAATGATTTGAAGCATTTCGATATCGATAGCTAAATGTGTATAGAAGAAAATCGACTTTTTACCTAAATATAAGTTTACGGAATTCTTCCAAATGCACTGGTGTTATACCGTTTTGGCTTTAGGTAAACTTCAGTAAGATAACGAAGGTTAATTAACTTAAATATGTTAAACTAATGGTTTGAAGCATTTCGATATCGATTGCTAAATGTGTATATACAACAAAATCGACTTTATACATAAATATACGATAGCGGAGTTCTTCTAAATACACTGCCGTTATGCCGCCATGGCTTTATATCACCTTCATTACGTTAAAGAAGGTTAACTAACTTAAATATGTTAAACTAATGATTTGAAGCATTTCGATATCGATAGCTAAATGTGTATATACAAGAAAATCGACTTTATACCTAAATATAAGTTTACGGAATTCTTCCAAATGCACTGGCGTTATACCGTTTTGGCTTTATGTAAACTTCAGTAAGTAAAGAAGGTTATTAACTTAAATATGTTAAACTAATGATTTGCAGCATTTCGATATCGATAGCTAAATGTGTATATACAAGAAAATCGACTTTATACCTAAATATAAGATTACGGAATTCTTCTAAATGCACTGCCGTTATACCGTTATAGGCTTTATATAACTTCATACGCTTAAAGAAGTGTTATATCTAACTTAATATGTTAAACTAATGATTTGAAGCATTTCGATATCGATAGCTAAATGTGTATATAAAAGAAAATCGAATTTATACCTAAAAATAAGGGTTACGGAATTCTTCTAAATGCACTGTCGTTATGCCGCCATGGCTTTATATCAACTTCAATACGTTAAAGAAGGTTAACTAACTTAAATATGTTAAACTAATGATTTGAAGCATTTCGATATTGCTTGCTAAATGTGTATGTAAAAGAAAATCGAATTTATACCTAAACATAAGATTACGGAATTCTTCTAAATGCACTGTCGTTATGCCGCCATGGCTTTATATCAACTTCAATACGTTAAAGAAGGTTAACTAACTTAAATATGTTAAACTAATGATATGAAGCATTTCGATATCGATTCTAAATGTGTATATAAAAGAAAATCGAATTTATACCTAAACATAAG
Organism: Bactrocera correcta; assembly: GCA_027475135.1. NCBI lineage: Eukaryota > Metazoa > Arthropoda > Insecta > Diptera > Tephritidae > Bactrocera > Bactrocera correcta. The sequence goes on from JAPZAG010001060.1 coordinate 31,162, forward strand.
ATTAAGGAATTCTTCTAAATGCACTGCCGTTATACCGCCATGGCTTTAATCAACCCTTCCCTTCGTTAAAGAAGGGGTTAAATTTAAATAAAATATGTTAAACGAATGATTTGAAGCATTTCGATATCGATAGCTAAATGTGTATATAAAAGAAAATCGACTTTATACCAAAATATAAGATTACGGAATTCTTCTAAATGCACTGCCGTTATGCCGCCATGGCTTTAAGTCAACTTCCGTTCGTTAAAGAAGGGGTTAAATTTAAATTAAATATGTTAAACTAATGATTTGAAGCATTTCGACATCGATAGCTAAATGCGTATATACAAGAAAATCGACTTTATACCTAAATATAAGATTACGGAATTCTTCTAAATGCACTGCCGCTTTTGCCGCCATGGCTTTATGCCAACTTCCGTTCGTTAAAGAAGGTTAATTAACTATAAATATGTTAAACTAATGATTTGAAGCATTTCGATATCGATAGCTGAATGTGTATATACAAGAAAATCGACTTTATTTCCTAAATATAAGATTACGGAATTCTTCTAAATGCACTGCCGTTATGCCGCCATGGCCTTTTAAACCAACTTCAGTTCGTTAAAGAAGGTTTATTAATTAAATATGTTAAACCAATGATTTGAAGCATTTCGATATCGCCTGCTAAATGCATATATACAAGAAAATCGACTTTATACCTAAATATAAGACTACGGAATTCTTCCAATTGCACTGCCGTTATGCCGCCATGGCTTTATATCAACTTCAATACGTTAAAGAAGCTTAATTAACTTAAATATGTTAAACTAATGAGTTTTAAGCATTTCGATATCGATAGCTAAATGTGTATATACAACAAAATCGACTTTATACATAAATATAAGATTTCGGAATTCTTCTAAATGCACTGCCGTTATGCCGCCATGGCTTTATATCACCTTCATTACGTTAAAGAAGGTTAACTTTAAATTAAATATGTTAAACTAATGATTTGAAGCATTTCGATATCGATAGCTAAATGCGTATATACAAGAAAATCGACTTTATACCTAAATATAAGATTACGGAATTCTTCCAAATGCACTGGCGTTATACCGTCTTGGCTTTATAAACTTCAATAAGATTTAAAAAAGGTTAATTAACTTTTAAAAATGTTAAACTAATGATTTGAAGCATTTCGATATCGATTGCTAAATGCGTATTTTACAAGAAAATCGACTTTATACCTAAATATAAGATTACGGAATTCTTCTAAATGCACTGCCGTTATGCCGCCATGGCTTTATATCACCTTCAATACGTTAAAGAAGGTTAGTTAACTTAAATATGTTAAACTAATGATTTGAAGCATTTCGTTATCGATAGCTAAATGTGTATATACAAGAAAATGGACTTTTACCTAAATATAAAATTATAACAATGGAATTCTTCTAAATGCACTGCCGTTATACTAGCTAAATGTGTATATAACAAGAAAATCGAATTTATACCTAATATAAGATTACGTAATTCTTCTAAATGCACTGTCGTTATGCCGCCATGGCTTTGTATCAACTTCAATACGTTAAAGAAGGTTAACTAACTTAAATATGTTAAACTAATGATTTGAAGCATTTCGATATCGCTTGCTAAATGTGTATGTAAAAGAAAATCGAATTTATACCTAAACATAAGATTACGTAATTCTTCTAAATGCACTGTCGTTATGCCGCCATGGCTTTATATCACCTTCATTACGTTAAAGAAGGTTAACTAACTTAAATATGTTAAACGAATGATTTGAAGCATTTCGATATCGATATCTAAATGTGTATATAAAAGAAAATCGACTTTATACCTAAATATAAGATTACGGAATTCTTCTAAATGCACTGCCGTTATGCCGCCATGGCTTTATGTTAACTTCAGTGCGTTAAAGAAGCTTTACTAACTTAAATATATTAAACTTATGACTTGAAGCATTTCGATATCGATCGCTAAATGAGTATATACAACAAAATCGTCTTTATACTTAAATATAAGATTACGGGATTCTTCTAAATGCACTGCAGTTATACCGTTAAGGCTTTATGTGAACTTCAGTAAGATAAAGAAGGTTAATTAACCTAAATATGCTAAACCAGTTATTTGAAGCATTTCGATATTGATTGCTAAATGCGTATATACAACAAATTCGGCTCCATATCTAAATATAAGATTACTTTAAGTATAAAGTCGATTTTGTTGTATATACACATTTAACAATCGATATCGAAATGCTTCAAATCATTAGTTTACTATATTTAAGTTAATTAAACATCTTTATTTTACTGAAGTCTATAAAAGCCTTAACGGCATAACGGCAGTGCATTTAGAAGAGTTACGTAATCTTATATTTATATATAAAGCCGAATTTGTTGTATATACGCATTTAGCAATCGATATCGAAATTCTTCAAATCATTAGTTTTACATATTTAAAATAATTAACCTTCTTTAACGTAATGTAGGTGATGTAAAGCCATGGCGGTATAACGGCAGTGCATTTAGAAGAATTACGTTATCTTATATTTAGGTATAAAGTCGGTTTTCTTGTATATACACATTTAGCAATCGATAGCAAAATGCTTCAAATCATAAGTTTTACATATTTAAGTTAATTAACCTTCTTTAACTTACTGAAGTTTACATAAAGCCATAACGGTATAACGGCAGTGCATTTGGATGAATTCCGTAAGCTTATATTAAGGTAAAAAGTCGGTTTTGTTGTATATACACATTTAGCAATCGATATCAAAATGTTCCATCTCATAAGTTTAACATATTTAAGTTAATAAACCTTCTTTAACGATCTGAAGTTGGCATATGGCCATGGCGGCATAACGGCAGTGCATGTAGAAGAATTCCGTAATTTCATATTTAGGTATAAAGTCGATTTTCTTGTATATATGCATTTACCTATCGATATCAAAATGCTTCAAATCATTAGTTTAACATATTAAGATAATAAACGCTTTTTAGCTTACTGAAGTCTACATAAAGCCTTAACGGTATAACGCCAGTGCATTTAGAATAATTCCGTAAAGTTATAATTTTATTTTTAGGTATAAAGTCGATTTTCTTTTATTTACACATTTAGCAATCGATATCGAAATGCTTCAAACCATTAGTTTAACATATTTAAAATAATTAACCTTCTTTAACGTATTGAAGGTGATATAAAGCCATGTCTGCATAACGGCAGTACATGTGGAAGAATTCCGTAATCTTTATTTAGGTATAAAGTCGATTTTCTTGTATATTTATATTTCGCAATCGATATCGAAATGCTTCAGATAACTGGTTTAACATATTTAAGTTAATAAACCTCCTTTAGCGAACTGAAGTTGACATATTTAGGTATAAAGTCGATTTTGTTGTACATACACATTTCGCAATCGATATCGAAATGCTTCAAATCATTAGTTTAGGCATATATAAGTAAATTAACCTTCTTTAACGTACTGAAATTTATATAAAGCCGTAACGGCATAACGGCAGTGTATTTCGAAGAATTCCGTAATCTTATATTTAGATATAAAGCCGAATTTGTTGTATATAGACATTTAGCAATCGATATTGAAATTCTTCAAATCACTAGTTTAACATATTTAAAATAATTAACCTTCTTTAACGTAATGAAGGTGATATAAAGTCCATGGAGGCCTAACGACAGTGCATTTAGAAGAATTCCGTAATCTTATATTTAGGTATATATTCGGTTTTGTTGTATATACGCATTTAGCAATCGATATCGAAATGCTTCAAATAACTGGTTTAGCATATTTAGGTTAATTAACCTTCTTTATCTTACTGAAGTTTATATAAAGCCATAACGGCATAACGGCAGTATATTTGGGTGAATTCCGTAAGCTTTTATTTAGGTGTAAAATCGATTTTCTTGTACATACACATTTAGCAATCGATATCGAAATGCTTCAAATCATTAGTTTAACATATTTAAGTTAATTAACCTTCCTTACCGTAATGAAGGTTATATAAAGCCATGGCGGCATAACGACAGTGCATGTAATAGAATTCCGTAATCTTATATTTTGGTATATAGTTTACACATTTAGCAATCGATATCGAAAATCTTCAAATCATTAATTTAACATATTTAAGTTAATTAACCTTCTTTAACGTAATGAAGGTGATATAAAGCCATGGCGACATAACGACAGTGCATTTAGAAAAATTCCGTAATCTTATATTTAGTTATAAGTTCGATTTTGTTGTATGTAGGCATTTAGCAATATCGAAATGCTTCATATAACTGGTTTAGCATATTTAGGTTAATTAACCTTCTTTATCTTACTGAAGTTTACATAAAGCCACAACGGCATAACGGCAGTATGTTTGAGAGAATTCCGTAATTTTTTATTTAGGTATAAAATCGATTTTCTTGTACATACACATTTAGCAATCAATATCGAAATGCTTCAAATCATTAGTTTAGCATATTTAAGTAAATTAAATTTCTTTAACGTACTGACATGTTTCAAATCATTAGTTTAACATATTTAAGTTAATAAACCTTCTTTAACGCACTGAAGTCTTCATAAAGGCTTAACGGTATAACTGCAGTGCATTTAGAAGAATTCCGTAATCTTATATTTAGGTATAAAGTCGGCTTTAGTGTATATACTCATTTAGCAATCGATATCGAAATGCTTCAAATCATTAGTTTAATATGTATATTTAAGTTGATAAAGCTTCTTTAACGCACTGAAGTTAACATAAAGCCATGGCGGCATAACGGCAGTGCATGTAGAAGAATTCCGTAATCTTATATTTAAGTATAAAGTCGATTTTGTTGTATATACACATTTAGCAATCGATATCGTAATGCTTAAAATCATTAGTTTACTATATTTAAGTTAATTAAACATCTTTATCTTACTGAAGTTCACATAAAGCCTTAACGGTATAACTGCAGTGCATTTAGAAGAATTCCGTAATCTTATATTTAAGTATAAAGTCGTTTTTGCTGTATATACTCATTTAGCGATCGATATCGAAATGCTTCAAATCATTAGTTTAATATATTTAAGTTAATAAAGCTTCTTTAACTTACTGAAGTTAACATAAAGCCATGGCGGCATAACGGCAGTGCATGTAGAAGAATTCCGTTATCATTTTATTTAGGTATAAAGTCGATTTTCTTGTATATACACATTTAGCAATCGATATCGAAATGCTTCATATCATTAGTTAACTATATTTAAGTTAATTAAACATCTTTATTTTACTGAAGTCTATAAAAGCCTTAACGGCATAACGGCAGTGCATTTAGAAGAATTACGTAATCTTATATTTCGATATAAAGCCGAATTTGTTGTATATACGCATTTAGCAATCGATATCGAAATTCTTCAAATCATTTGTTTATCATATTTAAAATAATAAACCCTCTTTAACGTAATGTAGGTGATGTAAAGCCATGGCGGTATAACGGCAGTGCACTTAGAAGAATTACGTTATCTTTTAATTAGGTATAGAGTCGATTTTCTTGTATATACGCATTTAGCAATCGATATCGACATGCTTCAAATCATTAGTTTAACATATTTAAGTTAATAAACCTTCTTTAACGCACTGAAGTCTTCACAAAGCCTTAACGGTATAACTGCAGTGCATTTAGAAGAATTCCGTAATCTTATATTTAGGTATAAAGTCGGTTTTATTGTATGTATATACTCATTTAGCAATCGATATCGAAATGCTTCAAATCATTAGTTTAATATATTAAAGTTAATAAAGCTTCTTTAACGCATTGAAGTTAACATAAAGCTATGGCGGCATAACGGCAGTACATGTAAAAGAATTCCGTAATCTTATATTTAGGTATAAAGTCGATTTTCTTGTATATACACACTTAGCAATCGATATCGAAATGCTTCAATTCATTAGTTTAACATATTCAAGTTAATTAACCCTCTTGTCTTACTGAAGTCTACATAAAGCCGTAACGGCATAACGGCAGTGCATTTAGAAGAATTACGTTATCTTATATTTAGGTATAAATTTGATTTTCTTGTATGTATACATTTAGCAAGCGATATCGAAATGCTTCAAATCATTAGTTTACTATATTTAAGTTAATTAACCTTCTTTAACGTATTGGAGTTGATATAAAGCCATGGCGGCTTAACGGCAGTGCATTTAGAAGAAGTCCGTAGTCTTATATTTAGGTATAAAGTCGGTTTTCTTGTACACATTTAGCAATCGATAACAAAATGCTTCAAATCATTAGTTTTACATATTTAAGTTATTTAACCTTCTTTATCTTACTGAAGTTTACATAAAGCCATAACGGTATAACGGCAGTGCATTTGGATGAATTCCGTAATCTTATATTAAGGTAAAAAGTCGATTTTGTTGTATATACACATTTAGCAATCGATATCGAAATGCTCCATCACATAAGTTTAACATATTTAATTTAATAAACCTTCTTTAACGATCTGAAATTGGCATATAGCCATGGCGGCATAACGGCAGTGCATGTAGAAGAATTCTGTAATCTCATATTAAGGTATAAAGTCGATTTTCTTGTATATACGCATTTAGCTATCGATATCGAAATGCTTCAAATCATTAGTTTAACATATTAAGATAATAAACGCTTTTTAGCTTACTGAAGTCTACATAAAGCCTTAACGGTATAACGCCAGTGCATTTAGAATAATTCCGTAAAGTTATAATTTTATTTTTAGGTATAAAGTCGATTTTTTTTATCTACACATTTAGCAATTGATATCGAAATGCTTCAAACCATTAGTTTAACATATTTAAAATAATTAACTTTCTTTAACGTATTGAAGGTGATATAAAGCCATGGCGGCATAACGGCAGTACTTGTGGAAGAATTCCGTAATCTTATATTTAGGTATAAAGTCGATTTTCTTGTATATATATATTTCGCCATCGATATCGAAATGCTTCAGATAACTGGTTTAACACATTTAAGTTAATAAACCTCCATTAGCGAACTGAAGTTGACATATTTAGGTATAAAGTCGATTTTGTTGTACATACACATTTAGCAATCGATATCGAAATGCTTCAAATCATTAGTTTAGCATATTTAAGTAAATTAACCTTCTTTAACGTACTGAAATTTATATAAAGCCATAACGGTATAACGGCAGTGTATTTCGAAGAATTCCGTAATCTTATATTTAGATATAAAGTCGATTTTGTTGTACATACACATTTAGCAATCGATATCGAAATTCTTCAAATCATTAGTTTAACATATTTAAAATAATTAACCTTCTTTAACGTAATGAAGGTGATATAAAGCCTTGGAGGCCTAACGACAGTGCATTTAGAAGAATTCCGTAATCTTATATTTAGGTATAAATTCGATTTTGTTGTATATACGCATTTAGCAATCGATATCGAAATGCTTCAAATAACTGGTTTAGCATATTTAGGTTAATTAACCTTCTTTATCTTACTGAAGTTTACATAAAGCCATAACGGCAGTATATTTGGGTGAATTCCGTAAGCTTTTATTTAGGTATAAAATCGATTTTGTTGTATATACACCATTAGCAATCGATATCGAAATGCTCAAATCATTAGTTTAACATATTTGAGTAAACTAACCTTCTTTAACGTACTGAAATTTATATAAAGCCATAACAGCATAGCGGCAGTGCATTTAGAAGAATTACGTTATCTTGTATTTAGGTATAAAGTCGATTTTCTTGTATATACGCATATAGCAATCGATATCGACATGCTTCAAATCATTAGTTTAACATATTTAAGTTAATAAACCTTCTTTAACGCACTGAAGTCTTCATAAAGCCTTAACGAAATAACTGCAGTGCATTTAGAAGAATTCCGTAATGTTATATTTTTATATTTAGGTATAAAGTCGATTTTCTTGTACATACACATTTAGCAATCGATATCGAAATGCTCAAATCATTAGTTTTACATATTTGAGTAAACTAACCTTCTTTAACGTACTGAAATTTGTATAAAGCCATAACAGCATAGCGGCAGTGCATTTAGAAGAATTACGTTATCTTGTATTTAGGTATAAAGTCGATTTTCTTGTTTATACGCATATAGCAATCGATATCGACATGCTTCAAATCATTAGTTTAACATATTTAAGTTAATAAACCTTCTTTAACGCACTGAAGTCTTCATAAAGCCTTAACGAAATAACTGCAGTACATTTAGAGGAATTCCGTAATCTTATATTTAGGTATAAAGCCGAACTTGTTGTATATACGCATTTAGCAATCGATATCGAAATTCTTCAAATCATTAGCTTAACATATTTAAAATAATTAACCTTCTCTAACGTAATGAAGGTGATGTAAAGCCATGGCGGTATAACGGCAGTGCATTTAGAAGAATTACGTTATCTTATATTTAGGTATAAAGTCGATTTTCTTGTATATACGCATTTAGCAATCGATATCGACATGCTTCAAATCATTAGTTTAACATATTTAAGTTAATAAACCTTCTTTAACGCACTGAAGTCTTCATAAAGCCTTAACGGTATAACTGCAGTGCATTTAGAAGAATTCCGTAATCTTATATTTAGGTATAAAGTCGGTTTTATTGTATATACTCATTAAACAATCGATATCGAAATGCTTCAAATCATTAGTTTAATATATTTAAGTTAATAAAGTTTCTTTAACGCACTGAAGTTAACATAAAGCCATGGCGGCATAACGGCATTGCATGTAGAAGAATTCCGTAATCTTATATTTAAGTATAAAGTCGATTTTGTTGTATATACACATTTAGCAATCGATATCGTAATGCTTCAAATCATTAGTTTACTATATTTAAGTTAATAAAACATCTTTATTTTACTGAAGTCTACAAAAGCCTTAACGGCATAACGGCAGTGCATTTAGAAGAATTACGTAATCTTATATTTAGGTATAAAGTCGATTTTCGTGTATATGCACATTTAGCAAGCGATATCGAAATGCTTCAACTCATTAGTTTAATATATTTAAGTTAATAAAGCTTCTTTAACGCACTGAAGTTAACATAAAGCCATGGCGGCATAACGGCAGTGCATGTAGAAGAATTCCGTAATCTTATATTTAGGCATAAAGTCGATTTTCTTGTATATACACATTTAGCAATCGATATCGAAATGCTTCAAATCATTAGTTTAACATATTTATGTTAATAAACCTTCTTTAACGCACTGAAGTCTTCATAAAGCCTTAACGGTATAACTGCAGTGCATTTAGAAGAATTCCGTATTCTTATATTTAGGTATAAAGTCAATTTTCTTGTATTTACATATTTAGCAATCGATATCGAAATGCTTCAAATCATTAGTTTAACATATTCAAGTTAATTAACCCTCTCTGTCTTACTGAAGTCTACACAAAGCCTTAACGGCATAATGGCAGTGCATTTAGAAGAATTCCGTTATCTTATATTTAGGTATAAATTTGATTTTCTTGTATGTATACATTTAGCAAGCGATATCGAAATGCTTCAAATCATTAGTTTAACATATTTACGTTAATTAACCTTCTTTAACGTATTGAAGTTGATATAAAGCCATGGCGGCATAACGGCAGTGCATTTAGAAGAAGTCCGTAGTCTTATATTTAGGTATAAAGTCGGTTTTCTTGTATATGTACATTTAGCAATCGATAACAAAATGCTTCAAATCATTAGTTTTACGTATTTAAGTTAATTAAACTTCTTTATCTTACTGAAGTTTACATAAAGCCATAACGGTATAACGGCAGTGCATTTGGATGAATTCCGTAATCTTGTATTAAGGTAAAAAGTCGATTTTGTTGTATATACACATTTAGCAATCGATATCGAAATGCTTCATCTCATAAGTTTAACATATTTAAGTTAATAAACCTTCTTTAACGATCTGCAGTTGGCATATAGCCATGGCGGAATAACGGCAGTGCATGTAGAAGAATTCCGTAATCTCATATTTAGGTATAAAGTCGATTTTCTTGTATATACGCATTTAGCTATCGATATCGAAATGCTTCAAATCATTAGTTTAACATATTAAGATAATAAACGCTTTTTAGCTTACTGAAGTCTACGTAAAGCCTTAACGGTATAACGCCAGTGCATTTAGAATAATTCCGTAAAGTTATAATTTTAGTTTTAGGTATAAAGTCGATTTTCTTTTATTTACACATTTAGCAATCGATATCGAAATGCTCCATCTCATAAGTTTAACATATTTAAGTTAATAAACCTTCTTTAACGATCTGAAATTGGCATATAGCCATGGCGGCATAACGGCAGTGCACGTAGAAGAATTCTGTAATCTCATATTTAGGTATAAAGTCGATTTTCTTGTATATACGCATTTAGCTATCGATATCGAAATGCTTAAAATCATTAGTTTAACATATTAAGATAATGAACGCTTTTTAGCTTACTGAAGTCTACATAAAGCCTTAACGGTATAAAGCCAGTGCATTTAGAATAATTCCGTAAAGTTATAATTTTATTTTTAAGGTATAAAGTCGATTTTCTTGTATCTACACATTTAGCAATTGATATCGAAATGCTTCAAACCACTAGTTTAACATATTTAAAATAATTAACCTTCTTTAACGTATTGTAGGTGATATAAAGCCATGGCGGCATAACGGCAGTACATGTGGAAGAATTCCGTAATCTTATATTTAGGTATAAATTTGATTTTCTTGTATATATATATTTCGCAATCGATATCGAAATGCTTCAGATAACTGGTTTAACATATTTAAGTTAATAAACCTCCTTTAGCGAACTGAAGTTGACATATTTAGGTATAAAGTCGATTTTGTTGTACATACACATTTAGAATCGATATCGAAATGCTTCAAATAATGGGTTTTGCATATTTAGGGAATTAACCTTCTTTACTTTCTGAATTTAATAAAGCCATA
>JAPZAG010001061.1:0-42087 GCA_027475135.1 Bactrocera correcta
TCCTAACCTTATATTTAGGTATAAAGTCGATTTTCTTGTATATTCTCATTTAGCAATCGATATAGAAAGGCTTCAAATCATTAGTTTAACATATTAAAGTTAATAAACCTTCTTTAACGAACTGAAGTTGGCATAAATCCATGGCGGCATAACGGCAGTGCATTTATAATAATTCCGTAATCTTACATTTAGGTATAAAGTCGATTTTCTTGTATATACTCATTTAGCAGTCGATATCGAAATGCTTCATATCATTAGTTTAACATATTTAAGTTAATAAACCTTTTTTAGCGTATTTAAGTTGATATAAAGCCATGGTGGCATTACGACAGTACATTTGGAAGAATTCCGTACTCTTATATTTAGGTATAAAGTCGATTTTCTTGTATATATGCATTAAGCAATCGATATCGAAATGCCTCAAATCATTAGTTTAACATGTTTAAGTTAATTAACCCCCTTTATCTTACTGAAGTCTATAAACGCCTTAACGGCATAACGGCAGTGCATGTAGAAGAATTCCGTTATCATATATTTAGGTATAAAGTCGATTTTCTTGTATATACACATTTAGCAATCGAAATCGAAATGCTTCAAATCATTAGTTTAACATATTTAAGTTAATTAACCCTCTTTATCTTACTGAAGTCTACAAACGCCTTAACGGCATAACGGCAAAGCATTTAGAAAAATTACGTAATCTTATATTTAGGTATAAAATCGATTTTCTTGTATATACTCATTTAGCAATCGAAATCGAAATGCTTCAAATCATTAGTTTAACATATTTAAATTAATTAACCCTCTTTATCTTACTGAAGTCTACAAACGCCCTAACGGCATAACGGCAAAGCATTTAGAAGAATTCCGTAACCTTATATTTAGGTATAAAGTCGATTTTCTTGTATATACTCATTTAGCAATCGATTTCGAAAATTTTCAAATCATTAGTTTAACATATCTAAGTAAATAAAGCTTCTTTAACGCACTGAAGTTAACACAAAGCCATGGCGGCATAACGGCAGTTCATGTAGAAGAATTCCGTAATTTGATATTTAGGTATAAAGTCGATTTTCTTGTATATACACATTTAGCAATCGATATCGATATGCCTCAAATCATTAGTTTAACATATTTAAGTTAATTAACCCCCTTTATCTTACTGAAGTCTACAAACTCCTTAACGGCATAACGGCAGTGCATGTAGAAGAATTCCGTTATCATATGTTTAGGTATAAAGTCGATTTTCTTGTATATACACATTTAGCAATCGATATCGAAATGCCTCAAATCATTAGTTTAACATATTTAAGTTAATTAACCCCCTTTATCTTACTGAAGTCTACAAAAGCCTTAACGGCATAACGGCAGTGCATGTAGAAGAATTCCGTTATCATATATTTAGGTATAAAGGCGATTTTGTTGTATATACACATTTAGCAATCGATATCGAAATGCTTCAAATCATTAGTTTAACATATTTAAGTTAATTGATCCTCTTTATCTTACTGAAGTCTACAAACGCCTTAACGGCATAACGGCAAAGCATTTAGAAGAATTACGTAATCTTATATTTAGGTATAAAGTCGATTTTCTTGTATATACTCATTTAGCAATCGATATCGAAATGCTTCAAATATAAGTTTAACATATTTAAGTTAACAAACCTACTTTAACGCACTGAAGTTAACACAAAGCCATGGCGGCATAGAGACAGTGCATGAAGAAGAATGCCGTAATCTTATATTTAGGTATAAAGTCGATTTTCTTGTATATAAACATTTAGCAATCGATATCGAAATGCCTCAAATCATTAGTTTAACATATTTAAGTTAATTAACCTTCTTTATCTTACTGAAGTCTACAAACGCCTTAACGGCATAACGGCAAAGCATTTAGAAGAATTACGTAATCTTATATTTAGGTATAAAGTCCATTTTCTTGTATATACTCATTAAGCAATCGAAATCGAAATGCTTTAAATCATTAGTTTAACATATTTAAGATAATTAACCCTCTTTATCTTACTGAAGTCTACAAACGCCTTAACGGCATAACGGCAAAGCATTTAGAAGAATTACGTAATCTTATATTTAGGTATAAAGTCCATTTTCTTATATATACTCATTTAGCAATCGATATAGAAATGCTTCAAATCATTAGTTTAACATATTAAAGTTAATAAACCTTCTTTAACATATTGAAGTTGATATAAAGCCATGGCGGCGTAACGACAGTACATTTGGAAGAATTCCGTAATCTTATATTTAGGTATAAAGTCGATTTTCTTGTATATAAACATTTAGCAATCGATATCGAAATGCCTCAAATCATTAGTTTAACATATTTAAGTTAATTAACCTTCTTTATCTTACTGAAGTCTACATAAAGCCTTAACGGCATAACGGCAAAGCATTTAGAAGAATTACGTAATCTTATACTTAGGTATCAAGTGGATTTTCTTGTATATACTCATTTAGCAATCGATATCGAAATGCTTCAAATCATTAGTTTAACATATTTAAGTTAATAAACTTTCTTCAACGATCTGAAGTTGGCATATAGTAGTGGCGGCATAACGGCAGTGCATGTAGAAGAATTCCGTAATCTTATATTTAGGTATAAAGTCGATTTTCTTGTATATACACATTTAGCTATCGATATCGAAATGCTTCAAATCATTAGTTTAACATATTTAAATTAATTATCCTTCTATAACATATTGAAGTTGATATAAAGCCATGGCGGCATAACGACAGTACATTTGAAAGAATTTCGTAATCTTATATTTAGGTAGAAAGTCGATTTTCTTGTATATATGCATTAAGCAATCGATTTCGAAATGCTTCAAATAACTAGTGTAACATATCTAAGTTAATAATCCTTCTGAAGTTAACATAAAGCCATAACGGCATAACGACAGTACATTTGGAAGAATTCCGTAATCTTATATTTAGGTATAAAGTCGATTTTCTTGTATATACACATTTAGCAATCGATATCGAAATGCTTCAAATCATTAGTTTAACATATTTATGTTAGTTAAACTTCTTTAACGTATTGAAGTTGATATAAAGCCATGGCGGCATAACGAAAGTAGATTTGGAAGAAACCCGTAATCTTATATTTAGGTGTAAAGTCGATTTTCTTGTATAAATGCTTTAAGCAATCGATTTCGAAATGCTTCAAATAACTGGTGTAACATATCTAAGTTAATAAACCTCCTTTAACGAGCTGAAGTTAACATAAAGCCATAACGGCATAACGGCAGTGCATTTAGAAGAATTCCGTAAGCGTATCTTTAGGTATAAAGTCGATTTTGTTGTATATAAACATTTAGCAATCGATATCGAAATGCCTCAAATCATTAGTTTAACATATTTTAGTTAATAAACCTTTTAACGAACGGAAGTTGGCTTAAAGCCATGGCGGCATAACGACAGTACATTTGGAAGAATTCCGTAATCTTATATTTAGGTATAAAGTCGATTTTCTTGTATACACTCATTTAGCAATCGCTTTCGAAATGCTTCAAATCATTAGTTTAACATATTTAAGTTAAATAACCCTCTTTATCTTACTGAAGTCTACAAACACCTTAACGGCATAACGGCAAAGCATTTAGAAGAATTACGTAATCTTATATTTAGGTATAAAGTCGATTTTCTTGTATATACTCATTTAGCAATCGATACCGAAATGCTTCAAATCATTAGTTTAACATATTTAAGTTAATAAACTTTCATCAACGATCTGAAGTTGGCATATAGTCGTGGCTGCATAACAACAGTGCATGTAGAAGAATTCCGTAATCTTATATTTAGGTATAAAGTCGATTTTCTTGTATACACACATTAAGCTATCGATATCGAAATGCTTCAAATCATTAGTTTAACATATTTAAGTTAATTATCCTTCTATAACATATTGAAGTTGATATAAAGCCATGGCGGCATAACAACAGTACATTTGGAAGTATTCCGTAATCTTATATTTAGGTATAAAGTCGATTTTCTTTTATATACACATTTAGATATCGATATCTAAATGCTTCAAATCATTAGTTTAACATATTTAAGTTAATTAACCTTCTTTAACGTATTGAAGTTGACATAAAGCCATAGCGGCGTAACGACAGTACATTTGGAAGAATTCCGCAGTCTTATACTTAGGTAGAAAGTCAATTTTCTTGTATATAAACATTTAGCAATCGATAACGAAATACTTCAAATCATTATTTTAACATATTTAAGTTAATAAACCTTCTTAAACGAACTGAAGTTAACATAAAGCCATAACGGAATAACGGTAGTGCATTTGGAAGAATTCCGTAATCTTATATTTAGGTATAAAGTCGATTTTGTTGTGTATATGCATTAAGCAATCGATTTCGACAATCTTCAAATCATTAGTTTAACATATTTAAGTTAATAAAGCTTCTTTAACGCACTGAGGTTAACATAAAGCCATGGCGGCATAACGGCAGTGCATTTAGAAGAACTTCGTAAGCTTATATTTAGGTATAAAGTCGATTTTGTTGTATATACGCATTTAGCAATCGATATCGAAATGCTTCAAATCATTAGTTTAACATATTTAAGTTATTTATCCTTCTATAACATATTGAAGTTGATATAAAGCCATGGCGGCATACCGGCAGTACATTTGGAAGAATTCCGTAATCTTATATTTAGGTAGAAAGTCGATTTTCTTGAATATATGCATTAAGCAATCGATTTCGAAATGCTTCAAATAACTAGTGTAACATACCTAAGTTAATAAACCTTCTGAAGTTAACATAAAGCCATAACGGCATAACGGCAGTGCATTTAGAAGAATTCCGTAAGCTTATATTTAGGTCTAAAGTCGATTTTAGCAATTTCGATTTAGCAATCGATATCGAAATGCTTCAAATCATTAGTATAACATATTTAAGTTAATTCTTCTTCTTCTTGCTTCTATAACATATTGAAGTTGATAAAAAGCCATGGCGGCATAACGGCAGTACATTTGGAAGAATTCCGTAGTTTTATATTTACGTAAAAAGTCGATTTTCTTGTATATACACATTTAGCGATCGATGTCGAGATGCTTCAAATCATTAGTTTAACATATCTAAGTTAATTAACCTTCTTTAACGATCTGAAGTTGGCATAAAGCTATGGCGGCATAACGGCATTGAAGTATATCAACTTCAATACGTTAAAGAAGGTTTATTAACTTAAATATGTTAAACTAATGATTTGAAGCATTTCGATATCGATTGCTAAATGTGTATGTACAATAAAATCGACTCTATACCTAAATATAAGATAACGGAACTCATATAAATATACTGCCGTTATGGCTTTATGTAAACTGCAGTAAGATAAAGAAGGTTAATTAACTTAAATATGCTAAACCAGTTATTTTAAGCATTTCGATATCGATTGCTAAATGTGTATATACAAGAAAATTGACTTTATACCTAAACATAAAATTATAACATTACGGAATTCTTCTAAATGCACTGCCTTTATACCGTTAAGGCTTATGTAGACTTCAGTAAGGTAAAAAGCGTTTATTTACTTAATATGTTAAACTAATGATATGAAAAATTTCGATATCGATTGCTAAATGTGTATATACAACAAAATCGACTTTATACCTAAATATAAGATTACGGAATTCTTCTACATGCCCTGCCGTTATGCCGCCATGGCTATATGCCAACTTCAGATCGTTAAAGAAGGTTTATTAACATAAATATGTTAAACGAATGATTTGAAGCATCAGGATATCGATAGCTAAATGTGTATATACATGAAAATCGACTTTATACCTAAATATAAGATTACGGAATTCTGCTAAATGCACTGCCGTTATGCCGCCATGGCTATATGTCAACTTCAGATCGCTAAAGAAGGTTAATTAACTTAGATATGTTAAACTAATGATTTGAAGTATTTCGTTATCGATTGCTAAATGTTTATATACAAGAAAATTGACTTTCTACCTAAGTATAAGACTGCGGAATTCTTCCAAATGTACTGTCGTTACGCCGCTATGGCTTTATGTCAACTTCAATACGTTAAAGAAGGTTAATTAACTTAAATATGTTAACCTAATGCTTTGAAGCATTTCGATATCGATTGCTAAATGCGTATATACAACAAAATCGACTTTATACCTAAATATAAGATAACGGAATTCTTCTAAATGCACTGTCGTTATGCCGCCATGGCTTTATATCACCTTCATTACGTTAAGGAAGGTTAACTAACTTAAATATGTTAAACTAATGATTTGAAGATTTTCGATATCGATTGCTAAATGTGTAAATACAAGAAAATCGACTATATACCTAAATATAAGATTACGAAACTCTTCTACCTGCACTGTCGTTATGCCGCCATGGCTTTATATCACCTTCGTTACGTTAAGGAAGGTTTACTAACTTAAATATGTTAAACTAATGATTTGAAGATTTTCGATATCGATTGCTAAATGTGTAAATACAAGAAAATCGAATATATACCTAAATATAAGATTACGAAACTCTTCTACCTGCACTGTCGTTATGCCGCCATGGCTTTATATCACCTTAATTACGTTAAGGAAGGTTAACTAACTTAAATATGTTAAACTAATGATTTGAAGATTTTCGATATCGATTGCTAAATGTGTGAATACAAGAAAATCGACTATATACCTAAATATAAGATTACGGAATTCTTCTAAATGAACTGCCGTTATGCCGCCATAGCTTTATATCAACTTCAATACGTTAAAGAAGGTTAATTAACTTAAATGTGTTAAACTAATGATTTGAAGCATTTCGGTATCGATTGCTAAATGTGTATATACAAGAAAATCGGCTTTATAATTAAATATAATATAACGGAATTATTCTACATGCACTGCCCTTATGCCGCCATAGCTTTATGCCAAATTCAGTTCGTTAAAGAAGGTTTTTTTAACTTAAATATGTTAAACTAATAAGGCGAAGCATCTCGATATCGATTGCTAAATATGTATATACAAAAAAATCGATTTTATACCTAAATATAAGTTTACGGAATTCTTCCAAATGCACTGCCGTTATACCGTTATGGCTTTATGTAAACTTCAGTAAGATAAAGAAGGTTAGTTAACTGAAATATGTTAAACTAATGATTTGAAGCATTTCGATATCGATTGCTAAATGTGTATATACAACAAAATCGACTTTATACCTAAATATAAGATAACGGAATTCTTCTAAATGCACTGCCGTTATGCCGCCATGGCTTTATGTCAACTTCAATACGTTAAAGAAGGTTAATTAACTTAAATATGTTAAACTAATGATTTGAAGCATTTCGATATCGATTGCTAAATGTGTATATACAACAAAATCGATTTTATACCTAAATATAAGATAACGGAATTCTTCTAAATGCACTGCCGTTATGCCGCCATGGCTTTATGTCAACTTTAATACGTTAAAGAAGGTTAATTAACTTAAATATGTTAAACTAATGATTTGAAGCATTTCGGTATCGATTGCTAAATGTGTATATACAAGAAAGTCGACTTTATACCTTAGTATAAGCTAACGGAGTTCTTCTAAAGAAGCTTTATTAACTTAAATATGTTAAACTAATGATTTAAAGCATTTCGATATCGATTGCTAAATGAGTATTTACAAGAAAATCGACTTTATACCTAAATATAAGATTACAGAATTCTTCCAAGTGCACTGCCGTTATACCGTTTTGGCTTTATGTATACTTCAGTAAGATAAAGAAGGTTAATTAACTTAAATATGTTAAACTAATGACTTGAAGCATTTCGTTATCGATTGCTAAATATTCAAATACAAGAAAATCGACTTTATACCTAAATATAAAATTACGGAATTCTTGTAAATGCACTGCCGTTATGCCGCCATGGCTTTATATTAACTTCAATATGTTAAAGAAGGTTAATTAACTTAAATATGTTAAACTAATGATTTGAAGCATTTCGCTATCGATTGCTAATGTATATATACAAGAAAATCGAATTTACACCTAAATATAAGATAACGGAATTCTTCTAAATGCTCTGCCGTTATGCCGTTAAGGCTTTATGTAGACTTCAGTAAGATAGAGAGGGTTAATTAACTTAAATATGTTAAACTAATGATTTGAAGCATTTCGACATCGATTGCTTAATGTGTACATACAAGAAAATTGACTTTATACCTAAATATAAGAATACGGAATTCTTCTAAATGCACTGCAGTTATACCGTTAAGGCTTTATTTAAATTTCAGTACGTTAAAGAAGGTTAATTTACTTAAATATGCTAAACTAATGATTTGAAGCATTTCGATATCGATTGCTAAATGTGTATGTACAAGAAAATCGATTTTATACCTAAGTAAAAGATTACATAATTCACCCAAATATATTCTGCCCTTATGCCGTTATGGCTTTTTGTAAACTTCAGTAAGATAAAAAAGTTTAATTAACTTTAATATGTTAAACTAAAGATTTGAAGCATTTCGATATCGATTGCTAAATCTGTATATACAAGAAAATCGACTTTATCCTTAATTACACTGCAGTTATACCGTTAAGGCTTTACATAAATTTCAGTACGTTAAAGAAGTTTAATTTACTTAAATATGCTAAACTAATGATTTGAAGCATTTCGATATCGATTGCTAAATGTGTAAGTACAAGAAAATCGATTTTATACCTAAGTAAAAGATTACAGAATTCACCCAAATATATACTGCCGTTATGCCGTTATGGCTTTATGTAAACTTCAGTAAGATAAAAAGGTTAATTAACTTAAATATGTAAAACTAATGATTTGAAGCATTTCGATATCGATTGCCAAATGTGTATATACAAGAAAATCGACTTTATACCTAAATATAAGATTACGGAATTCTTCTAAATGCACTGTCGTTATGCCGCCATGGCTTTGTATCACCTTCAATACGTTAAAGAAGGTTTATTAACTTAAATATGTTACACTAATAATTTGAAGCATTTCGATATCGATTGCTAAATGTGTATGTACAAGAAAATCGAATTCATAGCTAAGATTACGTAGTTCTTCTTAATGCACTGCCGTTATGCCGCTAAGGCTTTTGTAGACTTCAGTAAGATAAAGAGCGTTAATTAACTTAAATACGAGGGCCGTCTGATAAATAACCGACCTCAACGTAAAGCTAGCGGTACCTCTGAAAAAAGTTTCTACTTCAAAGTGTGCATATCATAATTTCTACTCGCCAAAATTTTGGAAATTTATCTTGCGCAATTATCTGTTGACAGTCGTTTTTGTGAGTCTATTTCGGTGATTTCCCCAAAATGGAAAAGATTGAATATCGAGCTGTAATTAAATTTTTATTTTTGAATGGCAATACGCTTTCACAAATCAAAGATGAGTTGGACTCTGTGTACGGTGACTCTGCACCATCGTTTATCACCATAAAATTTTGGGCAGATGAATTTAAACGTGGTCGCAGGAGCTTGGAAGATGATGAACGTCCTGGGCGTCCAAAAGCTGTAACCACTAACGATAACATCGCTAAAGTTCATCAATTGGTATTAGACGACCGCCGGATTAAAGCTAAGGAAATAGCTGAGATTATGAAGATGTCAAAAGAACGAGTTTGTCACATATTAAACCAAGATTTGGGCATGAGAAAGCTATGTATGTAAAACTAATGATTTGAAGCATTTCGTTATCGATTACTAAATGTGTATATACAAGAAAACCGACTTTATACCTAAATATAAGACTACGGACTTCTTCTAAATACACTGCCGTTATGCCGGCATGGCTTTA
This sequence comes from Bactrocera correcta, assembly GCA_027475135.1. NCBI lineage: Eukaryota > Metazoa > Arthropoda > Insecta > Diptera > Tephritidae > Bactrocera > Bactrocera correcta. The sequence goes on from JAPZAG010001061.1 coordinate 9,808, forward strand.
TATCAACTTCAATACGTTAGAGAAGGTTAATTAACTTAAGTATGTTAAACTAATGATTTGAAGCATTTCGATATCGCTTGCTAAATGTGTACATACAAGAAAATCAAATTTATACCTAAATATAAGATAACGGAATTCTTCTAAATGCACTGCCGTTATGCCGTTAAGGCTTTATGTAGACTTCAGTAAGACAGAGAGGGTTAATTAACTTGAATATGTTAAACTAATGATTTGAAGCATTTCGATATCGCTTGCTAAATGTGTATATACAAGAAAATCGAATTTATACTTAAACATAAGATTACGGAATTCTTCCAAATGTACTGTCGTTATGCCGCCATGGCTTTATATCAACTTCAATACGTTAAAGGAGGTTAATTAACTTAAATATGTTAAACTAATGACTTGAAGCATTTCGATATCGATTGCTTAATGCGTATATTTATACAACAAAATCGACTTTATACCTAAATATAAGATTGCGGAATTCTTCTAAATGAACTGCCGTTATGCCGCCGTGGCTTCATATCAACTTCAATACGTTAAAAAAGGTTAATTAACTTAAATATGTTAAACTAATGATTTAAAGCATTTCGATATCGATTGCTATATGTATATATACAACAAAATCGACTTTATACCTAAATATAAGATAACGGAATTCTTCTAAATGCACTGCCGTTATGCCGCCATGGCTTTATGTCAACTTCAATATGTTAAAGAAGGTTAATTAACTTAAATATGTTAAACGAAAGATTTGGAGCATTTCGATATCGATTGCTAAATGTGTATATACAAGAAAATCGACTTTATACCTTAGTATAAGCTAACGGAGTTCTTCTAAAAAGCTTTATTAACTTAAATATGTTAAACTAATGATTTAAAGCATTTCGATATCGATTGCAAAATGAGTATATACAAGAAAATCGACTTTATACCTAAATATAAAATTACGGAATTCTTCCAAGTGCACTGCCGTTATACCGTTATAGCTTTATGTAAACTTCCGTAAGATTAAGAAGGTTAATTAACTTAAATATGTTAAACTAATGACTTGAAGCATTTCGTTATCGATTGCTAAAAGTGTATATACAAGAAAATCGACTTTATACCTAAATATAAAATTACGGAATTCTTCTAAATGCACTGCCGTTATGCCGCCATGGCTTTATATTAACTTCAACACGTTAAAGAAGGTTAATTAACTTAAATATGTTAAACTAATGATTTGAAGCATTTCGATATCGATTGCTATATGTATATATACAAGAAAATCGAATTTATACTTAAACATAAGATTACGGAATTCTTCCAAATGTACTGTCGTTATGCCGTTATGGCTTTATATAAATTTCAGTACGTTAAAGAAGTTTAATTTACTTAAATATGCTAAATTAATGATTTGAAGCATTTCGATATTGATTGCTAAATTTGTATGTACAAGAAAATCGATTTTATACCTAAATAAAATTTTACGGAATTCAGCCAAACATACTGCCGTTATGCCGTTATGGCTTTATGTAAACTTCAGTAAGATAGAGGGGGCTAATTAACCTAAATATGCTAAACCAGTTATATGAAGCATTTCGATATCGATTGCTTAATGTGTATATATAACAAAATCGACTTTATACCTAAATATAAGATTACGGAATTCTTCTAAATGCACTGCCGTTATGTCGCCATGGCGTTATGCCAACTTCCGTTCGTTAAAGAAGGTTTATTAACATAAATATGTTAAAGTAATGATTTGAAGCATTTCGATATCGATTGCTAAATATGTATATACAAGAAAATCGACTTTATACCTAAATATAAGATAACTGAATTCTTCTAAATGCACTGCCGTTATGCCGTTGTGGCTTTATGTTAACTTCAGTTCGTTAAAGAAGGTTTATTAACTTAAATATGTTAAACTAATGATTTGAAGCATTTCGATATCGCTTGCTAAATGTGTATATACAAGAAAATCGACTTTATACCTTAGTATAAGCTAACGGAGTTCTTCTAAAAAGCTTTATTAACTTAAATATGTTAAACTAATGATTTAAAGCATTTCGATATCGATTGCAAAATGAGTATATACAAGAAAATCGACTTTATACCTAAATATAAAATTACGGAATTCTTCCAAGTGCACTGCCGTTATACCGTTATGGCTTTATGTAAACTTCCGTAAGATTAAGAAGGTTAATTAACTTAAATATGTTAAACTAATGACTTGAAGCATTTCGTTATCGATTGCTAAAAGTGTATATACAAGAAAATCGACTTTATACCTAAATATAAAATTACGGAATTCTTCTAAATGCACTGCCGTTATGCCGCCATGGCTTTATATTAACTTCAACACGTTAAAGAAGGTTAATTAACTTAAATATGTTAAACTAATGATTTGAAGCATTTCGATATCGATTGCTATATGTATATATACAAGAAAATCGACTTTATACCTAAATATAAGATAACGGAATTCTTCTAAATGCACTGTCGTTATGCCGTTAAGGCTTTATGTAGACTTCAGTAAGATAGAGAGGGTTAATTAACTTAAATATGTTAAACTAATAATTGGAAGCATTTCAAAATCGATTGCTAAATAAATATAAATTTCAGTACGTTAAAGAAGTTTAATTTACTTAAATATGCTAAACTAATGATTTGAAGCATTTCGATATCGATTGCTAAATGTGTATGTACAAGAAAATCGATTTTATACCTAAGTAAAAGATTACATAATTCACCCAAATATATACTGCCGTTATGCCGTTATGGCTTTTGTAGACTTCAGTGAGATAAAGAGGATTAATTAACTTAAATATGTTAAACTAATGATTTGAAGCATTTCGATATCGATTGCTGAATTTGTATATACAAGAAAATCGACTTTATATCTAAATATAAGACTACGGAATTCTTCCAAATGTACTAACGTTATGCCGCCATGGCTTTATATCAACTTCAATACGTTAAAGAAGCTTAATTAACTTAAATATGTTAAACTAATGATTTGAAGCATTTCGATATCGCTTGCTAAATGTGTATATAAAAGAAAATCGAATTTATACCCAAACAAGATTACGGAATTCTTCCAAATGTGCTGTCGTTATGCCGCCATGGCTTTATATCAACTTCAATACGTTAAAGAAGGTTAATTAACTTAAATATGTTAAACTAATGATTTTAAGCATTTCGATATCGATTGCTAAATGCGTATATACAACAAAATCAACTTTATACCTAAATATAAGATTACGGAATTCTTCTAAATGCACTGTCGTTATGCCGCCCTGGCTTTATATCACCTTCATTACGTTAAAGAAGGTTAATTAACTTAAATATGTTAAACTAATGATTTGAAGATTTTCTATATCGATTGCTAAATGTGTAAATATAAGAAAATCGACTATATACCTAAATATAAGATTACGAAATTCTTCTACATGCACTGTCGTTATGCAGCCATGGCTTTATATCACCTTCATTACGTTAAAGAAGGTTAATTAACTTAAATATGTTAAACTAATGATTTGAAGCATTTCGATATCGATTGCTAAATGTGTATGTACAACAAAATCGTCTTTATACCTAAATATGTCAACTTCAGTTCGCTAAAGGAGGTTTATTAACTTAAATATGTTAAACCAGTTATCTGAAGCATTTCGATATCGATTGCGAAATATATATATACAAGAAAATCGACTTTATACCTAAATATAAGATTACGGAATTCTTCCACATGTAGTGCCGTTATGCCGCCATGGCTTTATATCGCCTTCAATACGTTAAAGAAGGTTAATTATTTTAAATATGTTAAACTAATGGTTTGAAGCATTTCGATATCGATTGCTAAATGTGTATATACAAGAAAATCGACTTTATACCTAAATATAAGATTACCTAATTCTTCTAAATGCTTTGCCGTTATGCCGTTAAGGCGTTTGTGGACTTCAGTAAGATAAAGAGGGTTAATTAACTTAAATATGTTAAACTAATGATTTGAAGCATTTCGATATCGATTGCTGAATTTGTATATACAAGAAAATCGACTTTATACCTAAATATAAGACTACGGAATTCTTCCAAATGTACTAACGTTATGCCGCCATGGCTTTATATCAACTTCAATACGTTAAAGAAGCTTAATTAACTTAAATATGTTAAACTAATGATTTGAAGCATTTCGATATCGCTTGCTAAATGTGTACATACAAGAAAATCAAATTTATACCTAAATATAAGATAACGGAATTCTTCTAAATGCACTGCCGTTATGCCGTTAAGGCTTTATGTTGACTTCAGTAAGACAGAGAGGGTTAATTAACTTGAATATGTTAAACTAATGATTTGAAGCATTTCGATATCGCTTGCTAAATGTGTACATACAAGAAAATCAAATTTATACCTAAATAAAAGATAACGGAATTCTTCTAAATGCACTGCAGTTATACCGTTAAGGCTTTTTGTTAACTTCAGTGCGTTAAAGAAGCTTTATTGACTTTAATATATTAAACTAATGATTTGAAGCATTTCGATATCGATTGCTTAATGAGTATATACACGAAAATCGACTTTATACCTAAATATAAGATTACGTAATTCTTCTAAATGCACTGCCGTTATGCCGTTAAGGCTTTTGTAGACTTCAGCAAAATAAAGATGTTTAATTAACTTAAATATAGTAAACTAATGATTTGAAGCATTACGATATCGATTGCTGTTGAAAATCTGGCAACCACCGAATGGTTATAGTTTTCCCCTTACAACAACAACGTTTTTCGGTTACGTTTAAGATTCTTGTAATCCATTTTGTTAGTTCTTAATAAACCACAGATGTGAACGGTCGTATGAACTATAAAGAAAGTCTTTTATTTATTCCGGCTCCTTGCGACAAAGTAAGTCCTCCAACAGGTTATGGGCCCAGGACCTAAGTCGGAATTAAATAAAAACAATATAAAAGTAATTCGGTTTTGCGTGTGTCGCGTAAAGTGTTCGTCATTTTTAAGAAAAAGTACAATATGAGTTCGTTATACCAAATAGAGAAGTTGGATGATACCAACTATGACACGTGGTGTATTCAAATGCAATGTGTTTTGGTGCACGCGGAAATTTGGGCTGTGGTTAGTGGTGATTTTGCTAAACCAGAAGATGCGCTATTGTTGGTCAAGTGGAAAGTCGAGAACGAGAAGGCTTTGGCAACAATTATGTTAAGTGTGAAACCATCACAATTAGGGTACGTAAAGAACTGTACCAGTGCGTTAGAAGCGTGGAATAAGTTAAAAAATGTGTATAAGCCCAGTGGTCCAATTCGAAAAGTTAGTTTATATAAACGGTTACTCAGCCTCAGTATGTCTGAAGGTGTGTCTATGGTTCAACACATACAAGAGTTTGTCAGTGTGTCAGACAAGCTAGCTGAGCTAGACATAAAGTTAAGTGATGAGCTGCTGGTGATCATTCTGTTATCCAGTTTGTCTAGAAATTTCGAGAATTTTGTCATTGCGATGGAGACGCGTGATTCATTCCCAACGTTTGAAGTTATAAAAGTGAAGCTATTGGAAGAGTACGACAGACAATGTCAAAAGGAGAAAGAAAGCATCGAAGTTGTCAGTCAGCAAGCTTTTCTCGCACATTCCAAAGGGGAAAATAATACATCGAAGAAACAGTTCAGCGGAAAGTGTTTCAATTGTGGCAAGCGTGGGCATATGGCCTCAAAATGTAAAGTGCCGAAAAAGGACAAAAACACCGGTCATAATGAGAAGTGTTCATTTGCAGTGCTAGCGGCGACAGATGTGTCGGGTTTTCAAAGATCATCGTGGTGCATTGATAGTGGTGCGTCCACTCACATATGCAGTGAGCGAAGTATGTTTGTTTCTCTCAGACAATGTAAAGAGAGAGTGATGCTAGCATCGGACAATTACGTAAACGCGGTAGGTGTAGGAACAGTCGAAATACAGGCAAACTGCAAAATACATTTAAAAGACGTGTTATATGTGCCGACTATGGCGGGGAATTTCATATCGGTTGGAAAAGCAATTGCCAATGGTGTAACTATTTGTTTTGAAAGTGACTATGCGATAATAAGAAATCAAAAATCTAAGGTTGTGTTAAAAGCTCCAAAGAGAAATAATTTATATATATTTGACTGTAAGAGTGAGCATTCTTGTTTCAGTGTAGCAGAAGAGAATGTTATGACTTGGCATAAACGTTATGGACACTTGAATTTTTCAAGCCTAAAAGAGCTGTCTAATAAGAAAATGGTGATTGGGTTAGATTTAAAAAATGTACCAAAAACCATAAACTGTGACGTGTGTATGAAAACAAAAATAAGCTCAAAGCCGTTTCCAGAAAACAGTGGGCATAGTTCGGTGAATTTGTTAGACATAATTCATTCTGATGTATGTGGGCCTATGCCAAAAGTGTCTTTAGGTGGTGCGCGTTATTTTACAACTTTTATAGACGACAAATCAAAACGTATGTTTGTTTATTTTTTGAAACATAAAAATGAGGTACTAGAGAAATTCAAATTGTTTAAAAGTCTAGTAGAGTGTCAAACAGAGAAACGAATTAAGGTGTTAAGAAGTGACAATGGCACTGAGTATGTTAATCGTGAGTTCGATAATTTCCTTAACGCAAGTGGTATACAAAGACAGTTGACAGTTCCCTACACGCCTCAACAGAACGGAGTAGCGGAACGCGCGAATCGTACAATCGTAGAGATGGCTCGCAGTATGCTTGTGCAGGCCGGTCTTTGTGAATCGTTATGGGCTGAAGCTGTGGCAACTGCAGTCTATATTCGAAATCGTTCGGTTACGAGACCACTTGGTGATAAAACACCATACGAAGTTTGGACGGGTCATAAGCCAAATGTAAGACATATGAGAATATTTGGGTCAAAAGCAGTTGGTCTAATTAAAAATCAACAACATAAGTTTCGCGAAAAGGGTAAAGAGTACACATTTGTTGGTTACTCTTTGACAGCAAAAGCATATCGTTTGTACGATTGCAGAGAGAGGCGGATAGTTGAAAAACGAGATGTCATTTTTGATGAATCTACGATAGGAAGCGTACGCGAAAAAGAAGCAGAACGAGTTATAGTCGAAATAGAAACAGAACCAAAGTCGTATTGTGAAGAAAGTTTAAACGTTGAAAGAGAAGCGAATGTTCATTTCGAGGAGGAGCAATATGAAACAGCTTCAGAAGCAGAAAATGAAACAGGTGAAGAACTTGATGTACAGGACGATAACGAGATCATGTATGATAGCACAAGTGAGAGTAATGCAAACGAAAAACGAAGAAGAGGTAGACCGAAAATTCTTCGTACTGGCAAACCTGGTCGTCCGAGTAAGCAGTTTCACACGGTAAATCTAGCTGATAGCAGTAGCAAGATACCGAGTACTGTAAAAGAAGCAATGTCAAGCAAAAATTGTAAACGCTGGCAAGAGGCTATGAATAGAGAATACGAATCGCTTATTAGAAATCAAACATGGGCATTAACTGATTTGCCAATTGGAAAACGAAAAATTCCTTGTAAATGGGTTTTTAATGAAAAAAGAGACAAACATGGGAACATTGAGCGATACAAAGCGAGGTTAGTTGCAAAGGGGTGTAGCCAGCGGTATGGCGTTGACTACAACGAAACGTTTTCCCCTGTTGTACGTTATGCAACAATACGAATGCTGTTTGCATTGGCAGCTGAAAAGGAACTACATATGCATCAACTAGATGTATCAACGGCATATCTTAATAGCGAGATAGACGATGAGGTATATATGGAACAACCAGAAGGGTTTATCAATTCCAAATATCCCGATCGAGTGCTAAAATTTAAGAGAGCAATATATGGTTTAAAGCAGTCTGGCAGAGAATGGAACCGTAAGTTGGATATCACTTTAAAATCCATTGGTTTCAAGCAGTGTCAGAATGAGCCATGCCTTTATACGAAAAATATTGATAAAAGTTATAACTTCATTGCTGTTTACGTTGACGACATTATCGTGGCAAGTTCGAGTGAGACAGACCTATTGGCGATAAAGAGACAAATCGCTGAGAGTTTCGATATTGTTGACAAAGGCAGAATCCAACATTTTCTTGGAATGGAGATTGAACGTGTAGGCAGCGTAGGCGATATATCTGTTGGTCACTCTCAATACGTACAAAGTTTATTGAAGCAGTATGGTATGGAGCAGTGTCGCGGGGCATCTACTCCACTTGATCCTGGTTTCAAGATTCAATGTTCTACAATTGAATGCGAAAGAGTAAATGCTACAGAATACCAGTCTCTTATTGGCGCGTTGATGTATTTGGCAGTAACGACAAGGCCCGACATCTTACATTCAGTCAGCAAGTTGGCGCAAAGAAATTGCGATCCTCATGTTGAACATGAGACAGCGGCAAAACATGTACTAAGGTATCTTTCTGCAACGAAAAATTTAAAGCTTCATTTCAGAAAGACGGGTAAGCAAGCAGAGGGCTTCGTAGATGCAGATTGGGGCAGCAGCGTAGATGACAGAAGGTCCTATACCGGCTATGCATTCACTCTGGCAGGTTGTGTATTCTCTTGGGAGAGTAAGAAACAAGTGACAGTTGCGTTAAGCAGTACTGAAGCTGAATACATGGCGTTATCGGCGGCAGCCAAAGAGGCAGTTTATTTAAAAAATTTGTTACGTGAGATTGATTGCTACAATAGCAAGAGGGCGCTCACAATGTATGGTGATAATTTGAGTTCACAACATTTAGCGCAGAATCCAGTTTACCATAATCGAAGTAAGCATATTGATATAAGATTTCATTATATACGAGAAGTTGTAAAGAATAATGTAATTGATTTAAGATATTTAAGTACAGATAATATGCCAGCAGATATTTTGACTAAAAATCTTTGTAAATCAAAACATGTAAAATTAATTGAATTACTTGGTATGAAACAATAATTTTTGATATTGAAGAGAAAATCATTGTTGTTGAGGAGGAGTGTTGAAAATCTGGCAACCACCGAATGGTTATAGTTTTCCCCTTACAACAACAACGTTTTTCGGTTACGTTTAAGATTCTTGTAATCCATTTTGTTAGTTCTTAATAAACCACAGATGTGAACGGTCGTATGAACTATAAAGAAAGTCTTTTATTTATTCCGGCTCCTTGCGACAAAGTAAGTCCTCCAACAATTGCTAAATGTGTAACGGGTGATTTTTTAAGAGCTTGATAACTTTTTTAAAAAAAAAAACGCATAAAATTTGCAAAATCTCATCGGTTCTTTATTTGAAACGTTAGATTGGTTCATGACATTTACTTTTTGAAGATAATTTCATTTAAATGTTGACCGCGGCTGCGTCTTAGGTGGTCCATTCGGAAAGTCCAATTTTGGGCAACTTTTTCGAGCATTTCGGCCGGAATAGCCCGAATTTCTTCGGAAATGTTGTCTTCCAAAGCTGGAATAGTTGCTGGCTTATTTCTGTAGACTTTAGACTTGACGTAGCCCCACAAAAAATAGTCTAAAGGCGTTAAATCGCATGATCTTGGTGGCCAACTTACGGGTCCATTTCTTGAGATGAATTGTTGTCCGAAGTTTTCCCTCAAAATGGCCATAGAATCGCGAGCTGTGTGGCATGTAGCGCCATCTTGTTGAAACCACATGTCAACCAAGTTCAGTTCTTCCATTTTTGGCAACAAAAAGTTTGTTAGCATCGAACGATAGCGATCGCCATTCACCGTAACGTTGCGTCCAACAGCATCTTTGAAAAAATACGGTCCAATGATTCCACCAGCGTACAAACCACACCAAACAGTGCATTTTTCGGGATGCATGGGCAGTTCTTGAACGGCTTCTGGTTGCTCTTCACCCCAAATGCGGCAATTTTGCTTATTTACGTAGCCATTCAACCAGAAATGAGCCTCATCGCTCATCGGACACGGACGCGAAACACATTTCGAACCGAACACTGATTTTGGTAATAAAATTCAATGATTTGCAAGCGTTGCTCGTTAGTAAGTCTATTCATGATGAAATGTCAAAGCATACTGAGCATCTTTCTCTTTGACACCATGTCTGACATCCCACGTGATCTGTCAAATACTACTGCATGAAAATCCTAACCTCAAAAAAATCACCCGTTATATACAACAAAATCGACTTTATACTTAAATATAAGATTACGGAATTCTTCTACATGCACTGCCGTTATGCCGCCATGGCTTTATGTTAACTTCAGTGCGTTAAAGAAGCTTTATTAACTTAAATATATTAAACTAATGATTTGAAGCATTTCGATATCGATTGCTAAATGAGTATATACAATAAAACCGACTTTATACCTAAATATAAGATTACGGAATTCTTCTACATGCACTGCAGTTATACCGTTAAGGCTTTATGAAGACTTCAGTGCGTTTAAGAAGGTATATTAACTTAAATGTGTTAAACTAATGATTTGAAGCATGTCGATACAAGAAAATCGACTTTATACATAAATATAAGATAACGTAATTCTTCTAAATGCACTGCCGTTATACCGCCATGGCTTTATATCACCTTCATTACGTTAAAGAAGGTTAATTATTTTAAATATGTTAAACTAATGATTTGAAGAATTTCGATATCGATTGCTAACTGTGTATGTACAAGAAAATCGATTTTATATCTAAATATAAGATTACGTAATTCTTCTAAATGCACTGCCGTTATGCCGTTAAGGCTTTTGTAGACTTCAGTAAAATAAAGATGTTTAATTAACTCAAAAATAGTAAACTAATTATTTGAAGCATTTCGATATCGATTGCCGAAGAAGAAGTTTTTACTTAAATATGCTAAACTAATGATTTGAAACATTTCGATATTGATTGCTAAATGTGTATGTACAAGAACATCGATTTTATACCTAAATAAAAGATTACGGAATTCAGCCAAACATACTGCCGTTATGCCGTTATGGCTTTATGTAAACTTCAGTAAGATAGAGGGGCTAATTAACCTAAATATGCTAAACCAGTTATATGAAGCATTTCGATATCGATTGCTTAATGTGTATATACAACAAAATCGACTTTATACCTAAATATAAGATTACGGAATTCTTCTAAATGCACTGCCGTTATGTCGCCATGGCTTAATGCCAACTTCCGTTCGTTAAAGAAGGTTTATTAACGTAAATATGTTAAAGTAATGATTTGAAGCATTTCGATATCGATTGCTAAATATGTTTATACAAGAAAATCGACTTTATACCTAAATAAAAGATAACTGAATTCTTCTAAATGCACTGCCGTTATGCCGTTATGGCTTTATGTTAACTTCAGTTCGTTAAAGGAGGTTTATTAACTTAAATATGTTAAACTAATGATTTGAAGCATTTCGATATCGCTTGCTAAATGTGTATATACAAGAAAATCGACTTTATACCTTTGTATAAGCTAACGGAGTTCTTCTAAAAAGCTTTATTAACTGAAATATGTTAAACTAATGATTTAACGCATTTCGATATCGATTGCAAAATGAGTATATACAAGAAAATCGACTTTATAACTAAATATAAGATAACGGAGTTCTTCTAAATGCAGTGCAGTTATACCGTTAAGGCTTTATGTAGACTTCAGTGCGTTAAAGAAGGTTTATTAACTTAAATATGTTAAACCCGTTATCTGAAGCATTTCGATATCGATTGCGAAATATATATATACAAGAAAATCGACTTTATACCTAAATATAAGATAAGGGAATTCTTCCAAATGTACTGTCGTTAAGCCGCCATGGCTTTGTAACAACTTCAATACGTTAAAGAAGGTTAGTTATTTTAAATATGTTAAACTTATGGTTTGAAGCATTTCGATATCGACTGCTTAATGCATATATACCAGAAAATCGACTTTATACCTAAATATGAGACTACGGAAATCTTCCAACTGTACTGTCGTTATGTCGCCATGGCTATATGCCAACTTCAGATCGTTAAAGAAGGTTTATTAACTTAAATATGTTAAACTTATGAGATGAAGCATTTCGATATCGATTGCTAAATGTGTATATACAACAAAATCGACTTTTTACCTTAATAGAAGATTACGGAATTCATCCAAATGCACTGCCGTTATACCGTTATGGCTTTATGTAAACTTCAGTAAGATAAAGAAGGTTAATTAACTTAAATATGTAAAACTAATGATTTGAAGCATTTCGTTATCGATTACTAAATGTGTATATACAAGAAAACCGACTTTATACCTAAATATAAGACTACGGACTTCTTCTAAATGCACTGCCGTTATGCCGGCATGGCTTTATATCAACTTCAATACGTTAAAGAAGGTTAATTAACTTAAGTATGTTAAACTAATGATTTGAAGCATTTCGATATCGCTTGCTAAATGTGTACATACAAGAAAATCAAATTTATACCTAAATATAAGATAACGGAATTCTTCTAAATGCACTGCCGTTATGCCGTTAAGGCTTTATGTAGACTTCAGTAAGACAGAGAGGGTTAATTAACTTGAATATCGATTTCGATATCGATTGCTAAGTATGTAAATACAAGAAAATTGACTTTATACCTAAATATAAGAATACGGAATTCTTCTAAATGCACTGCAGTTATGCCGTTAAGGCTTTTTGTTAACTTCAGTGCGTTAAAGAAGCTTTATTGACTTTAATATATTAAACTAATGATTTGAAGCATTTCGATATCGATTGCTAAATGAGTATATACACGAAAATCGACTTTATACCTAAATATAAGATTACGTAATTCTTCTAAATGCACTGCCGTTATGCCGTTAAGGCTTTTGTAGACTTCAGCAAAATAAAGATGTTTAATTAACTTAAATATAGTAAACTAATGATTTCAAGCATTACGATATCGATTGCTAAATGTGTATATACAACAAAATCGACTTTATACTTAAATATAAGATTACGGAATTCTTCTACATGCACTGCCGTTATGCCGCCATGGCTTTATGTTAACTTCAGTGCGTTAAAGAAGCTTTATTAACTTAAATATATTAAACTAATGATTTGAAGCATTTCGATATCGATTGCTAAATGAGTATATAACGGGTGATTTTTTAAGAGCTTGATAACTTTTTAAAAAAAAAAAACGCATAAAATTTGCAAAATCTCATCGGTTCTTTATTTGAAACGTTAGATTGGTTCATGACATTTACTTTTTGAAGATAATTTCATTTAAATGTTGACCGCGGCTGCGTCTTAGGTGGTCCATTCGGAAAGTCCAATTTTGGGCAACTTTTTCGAGCATTTCGGCCGGAATAGCCCGAATTTCTTCGGAAATGTTGTCTTCCAAAGCTGGAATAGTTGCTGGCTTATTTCTGTAGACTTTAGACTTGACGTAGCCCCACAAAAAATAGTCTAAAGGCGTTAAATCGCATGATCTTGGTGGCCAACTTACGGGTCCATTTCTTGAGATGAATTGTTGTCCGAAGTTTTCCCTCAAAATGGCCATAGAATCGCGAGCTGTGTGGCATGTAGCGCCATCTTGTTGAAACCACATGTCAACCAAGTTCAGTTCTTCCATTTTTGGCAACAAAAAGTTTGTTAGCATCGAACGATAGCGATCGCCATTCACCGTAACGTTGCGTCCAACAGCATCTTTGAAAAAATACGGTCCAATGATTCCACCAGCGTACAAACCACACCAAACAGTGCATTTTTCGGGATGCATGGGCAGTTCTTGAACGGCTTCTGGTTGCTCTTCACCCCAAATGCGGCAATTTTGCTTATTTACGTAGCCATTCAACCAGAAATGAGCCTCATCGCTCATCGGACACGGACGCGAAACACATTTCGAACCGAACACTGATTTTGGTAATAAAATTCAATGATTTGCAAGCGTTGCTCGTTAGTAAGTCTATTCATGATGAAATGTCAAAGCATACTGAGCATCTTTCTCTTTGACACCATGTCTGACATCCCACGTGATCTGTCAAATACTACTGCATGAAAATCCTAACCTCAAAAAAATCACCCGTTACAATAAAACCGACTTTATACCTAAATATAAGATTACGGAATACTTCTACATGCACTGCAGTTATACCGTTAAGGCTTTATGAAAACTTCAGTGCGTTTAAGAAGGTATATTAACTTAAATATGTTAAACTATTGCTTTGAAGCATGTCGATACAAGAAAATCGACTTTATACCTAAATATAAGATAACGTAATTCTTCTAAATGCACTGCCGTTATACCGCCATGGCTTTATATCACCTTCATTACGTTAAAGAAGGTTAATTATTTTAAATATGTTAAACTAATGATTTGATGAATTTCGATATCGATCGCTAAATGCGTGTGTACAAGAAAATCGATTTTATATCTAAATATAAGATTACGTAATTCTTCTAAATGCACTGCCGTTATGCCGTTAAGGCTTTTGCAGACTTCAGTAAAATAAAGATGTTTTATTAACTCAAATATAGTAAACTAATGATTTGAAGCATTTCGATATCGATTGCTAAATGTGTATATACAACAGAATCGACTTTGCACTTAAATATAACATTACGGAATTCTTCTACATGCACTGCCGTTATGCCGCCGTGGCTTTATGTTAACTTCAGTGCGTTAAAGAAGCTTTATTAACTTAAATATATCAAACTAATGATTTGAAGCATTTCGATATCGGATGCTAAATTTGTATATACAGCAAAATCGACTTTATACTTAAATATAAGATTAAGGAATTCTTCTAAATGCACTGCAGTTATACCGTTAAGGCTTTATGTGAACTTCAGTAAGATAAAGAAGGTTAATTAACCTAAATATGCTACACCAGTTATTTGAAGCATTTCGGTATCGATTGCTAAATGCGTATATACAACAAAATCGAATTTATACCTTAATATAAGATTACGGAATTCTTCTAAATGCACTGTCGTTAGGCCACCATGACTTTATATCATCTTCATTACGTTAAAGAAGGTTAGTTATTTTAAATATGTTAAACTAATGATTTGAAGAATTTCGATATCGATTGCTAAATGCGTATATACAACAAATTCGGCTTTATATCTAAATATAAGATTACGGAATACTCCGAAATACACTGCCGTTATGCCGTTATGGCTTTGTATAAATTTCAGTACGTTAAAGAAGTTTAATTTACTTAAATATGCTAAACTAATGATTTGAAGCATTTCGATATTGATTGCTAAATGTGTATGTACAAGAAAATCGATTTTATACCTAAATAAAAGATTACGGAATTCAGCCAAACATACTGCCGTTATGCCGTTATGGCTTTATGTAAACTTCAGTAAGATAGAGGGGGCTAATTAACCTAAATATGCTAAACCAGTTATAAGAAGCATTTCGATATCGATTGCTTAATGTGTATATACAACAAAATCGACTTTATACCTAAATATAAGATTACGGAATTCTTCTAAATGCACTGCCGTTATGTCGCCATGGCTTTATGCCAACTTCCGTTCGTTAAAAAAGGTTTATTAACTTAAATATGTTAAACTAATGATTTGAAGCATTTCGATATCGATTGCTAAATATGTTTATACAAGAAAATCGACTTTATAACTAAATATAAGATAACGGAGTTCTTCTAAATGCAGTGCAGTTATACCGTTAAGGCTTTATGTAGACTTCAGTGCGTTAAAGAAGGTTTATTAACTTAAATATGTTAAACCCGTTATCTGAAGCATTTCGATATCGATTGCGAAATATATAGATATACAAGAAAATCGACTTTATACCTAAATATAAGATAAGGGAATTCTTCCAAATGTACTGTCGTTAAGCCGCCATGGCTTTGTAACAACTTCAATACGTTAAAGAAGGTTAGTTATTTTAAATATGTTAAACTTATGGTTTGAAGCATTTCGATATCGACTGCTTAATGCATATATACCAGAAAATCGACTTTATACCTAAATATGAGACTACGGAAATCTTCCAACTGTACTGTCGTTATGTCGCCATGGCTATATGCCAACTTCAGATCGTTAAAGAAGGTTTATTAACTTAAATATGTTAAACTTATGAGATGAAGCATTTCGATATCGATTGCTAAATGTGTATATACAACAAAATCGACTTTTTACCTTAATAGAAGATTACGGAATTCATCCAAATGCACTGCCGTTATACCGTTATGGCTTTATGTAAACTTCAGTAAGATAAAGAAGGTTAATTAACTTAAATATGTAAAACTAATGATTTGAAGCATTTCGTTATCGATTACTAAATGTGTATATACAAGAAAACCGACTTTATACCTAAATATAAGACTACGGACTTCTTCTAAATGCACTGCCGTTATGCCGGCATGGCTTTATATCAACTTCAATACGTTAAAGAAGGTTAATTAACTTAAGTATGTTAAACTAATGATTTGAAGCATTTCGATATCGCTTGCTAAATGTGTACATACAAGAAAATCAAATTTATACCTAAATATAAGATAACGGAATTCTTCTAAATGCACTGCCGTTATGCCGTTAAGGCTTTATGTAGACTTCAGTAAGACAGAGAGGGTTAATTAACTTGAATATCGATTTCGATATCGATTGCTAAGTATGTAAATACAAGAAAATTGACTTTATACCTAAATATAAGAATACGGAATTCTTCTAAATGCACTGCAGTTATGCCGTTAAGGCTTTTTGTTAACTTCAGTGCGTTAAAGAAGCTTTATTGACTTTAATATATTAAACTAATGATTTGAAGCATTTCGATATCGATTGCTAAATGAGTATATACACGAAAATCGACTTTATACCTAAATATAAGATTACGTAATTCTTCTAAATGCACTGCCGTTATGCCGTTAAGGCTTTTGTAGACTTCAGCAAAATAAAGATGTTTAATTAACTTAAATATAGTAAACTAATGATTTGAAGCATTACGATATCGATTGCTAAATGTGTATATACAACAAAATCGACTTTATACTTAAATATAAGATTACGGAATTCTTCTACATGCACTGCCGTTATGCCGCCATGGCTTTATGTTAACTTCAGTGCGTTAAAGAAGCTTTATTAACTTAAATATATTAAACTAATGATTTGAAGCATTTCGATATCGATTGCTAAATGAGTATATACAATAAAACCGACTTTATACCTAAATATAAGATTACGGAATACTTCTACATGCACTGCAGTTATACCGTTAAGGCTTTATGAAAACTTCAGTGCGTTTAAGAAGGTATATTAACTTAAATATGTTAAACTATTGCTTTGAAGCATGTCGATACAAGAAAATCGACTTTATACCTAAATATAAGATAACGTAATTCTTCTAAATGCACTGCCGTTATACCGCCATGGCTTTATATCACCTTCATTACGTTAAAGAAGGTTAATTATTTTAAATATGTTAAACTAATGATTTGATGAATTTCGATATCGATCGCTAAATGCGTGTGTACAAGAAAATCGATTTTATATCTAAATATAAGATTACGTAATTCTTCTAAATGCACTGCCGTTATGCCGTTAAGGCTTTTGCAGACTTCAGTAAAATAAAGATGTTTTATTAACTCAAATATAGTAAACTAATGATTTGAAGCATTTCGATATCGATTGCTAAATGTGTATATACAACAGAATCGACTTTGCACTTAAATATAACATTACGGAATTCTTCTACATGCACTGCCGTTATGCCGCCGTGGCTTTATGTTAACTTCAGTGCGTTAAAGAAGCTTTATTAACTTAAATATATCAAACTAATGATTTGAAGCATTTCGATATCGGATGCTAAATTTGTATATACAGCAAAATCGACTTTATACTTAAATATAAGATTAAGGAATTCTTCTAAATGCACTGCAGTTATACCGTTAAGGCTTTATGTGAACTTCAGTAAGATAAAGAAGGTTAATTAACCTAAATATGCTACACCAGTTATTTGAAGCATTTCGGTATCGATTGCTAAATGCGTATATACAACAAAATCGAATTTATACCTTAATATAAGATTACGGAATTCTTCTAAATGCACTGTCGTTAGGCCACCATGACTTTATATCATCTTCATTACGTTAAAGAAGGTTAGTTATTTTAAATATGTTAAACTAATGATTTGAAGAATTTCGATATCGATTGCTAAATGCGTATATACAACAAATTCGGCTTTATATCTAAATATAAGATTACGGAATACTCCGAAATACACTGCCGTTATGCCGTTATGGCTTTGTATAAATTTCAGTACGTTAAAGAAGTTTAATTTACTTAAATATGCTAAACTAATGATTTGAAGCATTTCGATATTGATTGCTAAATGTGTATGTACAAGAAAATCGATTTTATACCTAAATAAAAGATTACGGAATTCAGCCAAACATACTGCCGTTATGCCGTTATGGCTTTATGTAAACTTCAGTAAGATAGAGGGGGCTAATTAACCTAAATATGCTAAACCAGTTATATGAAGCATTTCGATATCGATTGCTTAATGTGTATATACAACAAAATCGACTTTATACCTAAATATAAGATTACGGAATTCTTCTAAATGCACTGCCGTTATGTCGCCATGGCTTTATGCCAACTTCCGTTCGTTAAAAAAGGTTTATTAACTTAAATATGTTAAACTAATGATTTGAAGCATTTCGATATCGCTTGCTAAATGTGTATATACAAGAAAATCGACTTTATACCTTAGTATAAGCTAACGGAGTTCTTCTTAAAAGCTTTATTAACTTAAATATGTTAAACTAATAAGTTGAACCATCTCGATGTCGATTGCTAAATGAGTATATACAAGAAAATCGACTTTATACCTAAATATAAGATTACGGAATTCTTCCAAGTGCACTGCCGTTATACCGTTATGGCTTTATGTAAACTTCAGTAAGATTAAGAAGGTTAATTAACTTAAATATGTTAAACTAATGACTTGAAGCATTTCGTTATCGATTGCTAAAAGTGTATATACAAGGAAATCGACTTTATACCTAAATATAAAATTACGGATTTCTTCTAAATGCACTGTCGTTATGCCGCCATGGCCTTATATTAACTTCAACACGTTACAGAAGGTTAATTAACTTAAATATGTTAAACTAATGATTTGAAGCATTTCGATATCGATTGCTATATGTATATATACAAGAAAATCGACTTTATACCTAAATATAAGATAACGGAATTCTTCTAAATGCACTGTCGTTATGCATTTAAGGCTTTATGTAGACTTCAATAAGATAGAGAGGGTTAATTAACTTAAATATGTTAAACTAATAATTGGAAGCATTTCAAAATCGATTGCTAAATAAATATAAATTTCAGTTCGTTAGAGAAGTTTAATTTACTTAAATATGCTAAACTAATGATTTGAAGCATTTCGATATCGATTGCTTAATGTGTACGTACAAGAAAATCGATTTTATACCTAAGTAAAAGATTACATAATTCACCCAAATATATACTGCCGTTATGCCGTTATGGCTTTTGTAGACTTCAGTGAGATAAAGAGGATTAATTAATTTAAATATGTTAAACTAATGATTTGAAGCATTTCGATATCGATTGCTGAATTTGTATATACAAGAAAATCGACTTTATACCTAAATATAAGACTACGGAATTCTTCCAAATGTACTAACGTTATGCCGCCATGGCTTTATATCAACTTCAATACGTTAAAGAAGCTTAATTAACTTAAATATGTTAAACTAATGATTTGAAGCATTTCGATAACGCTTGCTAAATGTGTATATAAAAGAAAATCGAATTTATACCCAAACAAGATTACGGAATTCTTCCAAATGTGCTGTCGTTATGCCGCCATGGCTTTATATCAACTTCAATACGTTAAAGAAGGTTAATTAACTTAAATATGTTAAACTAATGATTTTAAGCATTTCGATATCGATTGCTAAATGCGTATATACAACAAAATCAACTTTATACCTAAATATAAGATTAGGGAATTCTTCTAAATGCACTGTCGTTATGCCGCCCTGGCTTTATATCACCTTCATTACGTTAAAGAAGGTTAATTAACTTAAATATGTTAAACTAATGATTTGAAGCATTTCGATATCGATTGCTAAATGTGTATGTACAACAAAATCGTCTTTATACCTAAATATGTCAACTTCAGTTCGCTAAAGGAGGTTTATTAACTTAAATATGTTAAACCAGTTATCTGAAGCATTTCGATATCGATTGCGAAATATATATATACAAGAAAATCGACTTTATACCTAAACATAAGATTACGGAATTCTTCCACATGTACTGCCGTTATGCCGCCATGGCTTTATATCGCCTTCAATACGCTAAAGAAGGTTAATTATTTTAAATATGTTAAACTAATGGTTTGAAGCATTTCGATATCGATTGCTAAATGTGTAAATAAAAGAAAATCGACTTTATACCTAAAAATAAAGTTATAACTTTACGGAATTATTCTAAACGCACTGCCGTTATGCCGCCATGGCTTTATATTAACTTCAATACGTTAAAGAAGGTTCATTAACTTAAATATGTTAAACTAATGATTTGAAGCATTTCGATATCGATTGCTAAATGTGTATATACAAGAAAATCGACTTTATACCTAAATATAAGATTACGTAATTCTTCTAAATGCTTTGCCGTTATGCCGTTAAGGCGTTTGTGGACTTCAGTAAGATAAAGAGGGTTAATTAACTTAAATATGTTAAACTAATGATTTGAAGCATTTCGATATCGCTTGCTAAATGTGTACATACAAGAAAATCAAATTTATACCTAAATATAAGATAACGGAATTCTTCTAAATGCACTGCCGTTATGCCGTTAAGGCTTTATGTAGACTTCAGTAAGACAGAGAGGGTTAATTAACTTGAATATGTTAAACCAGTTATTTGAAGCATTTCGATATCGATTGCTAAATAAGTAAATACAAGAAAATCGACTTTATACCGAAATATAAGAATACGGAATTCTTCTAAATGCACTGCAGTTATACCGTTAAGGCTTTATGAAGACGTCAGTGCGTTAAAGAAGGTTTATTAACTTAAATATGTTAAACTAATGACTTGAAGCATTTCGTTATCGATTGCTTAATATGTAAATACAAGAAAATCGGCTTTATACCTAAATATAAAATTACGGAATTCTTCTAAATGCACTGCCGTTATGCCGCCATGGCTTTATATTAACTTCAATACGTTAAAGAAGGTTAATTAACTTAAATATGTTAAACTAATGATTTGAAGCATTTCGCTATCGATTGCTATATGTATATACACAAGAAAATCGTTTTTATACCTAAATATAAGATAACGGAATTCTTCTAAATGTACTGTCGTTATGCCGTTAAGGCTTTATGTAGACTTCAGTAAGATAGAGAGGGTTAATTAACTTAAATATGTTAAACTAATAATTGGAAGCATTTCAAAATCGATTGCTAAATAAATATAAATTTCGGTACGTTAAAGAAATTTAATTTACTTAAATATGCTAAACTAATGATTTGAAGCATTTCGATATCGATTGCTTAAGTTGTATGTACAAGAAAATCGATTTTATACCCAAATATAAGACTACGGAATTCTTCCAAATGTACTAACGTTACGCCGCCATGGCTTTATATCACCTTCAATACGTTAAAGAAGGTTAATTACTTTAAATATGTTAAACTAATGGTTTGAATCATTTCGATATCGATTGATTAATGTGTAAATAAAAGAAAATCGACTTTATATCTAAAAATAAAATTATAACTTTACGGAATTATTCTTAATGCACTGGCGTTATACCGTTAAGGCTTTATGAAGACGTCAGTGCGTTAAAGAAGGTTTATTAACTTAAATATGTTAAACTAATGACTTGAAGCATTTCGTTATCGATTGCTTAATATGTAAATACAAGAAAATCGGCTTTATACCTAAATATAAAATTACGGAATTCTTCTAAATGCACTGCCGTTATGCCGCCATGGCTTTATATTAACTTCAATACGTTAAAGAAGGTTAATTAAGTTAAATATGTTAAACTAATGATTTGAAGCATTTCGATATCGATTGCTATATGTATATATACAAGAAAATCGACTTTATACCTAAATATAAGATAACGGAATTCTTCTGAATGCACTGTCGTTATGCCATTAAGGCTTTATGTAGACTTCAGTAAGATAGAGAGGGTTAATTAACTTAAATATGTTAAACTAATAATTGGAAGCATTTCAAAATCGATTGCTAAATTAATATAAATTTCGGTACGTTAAAGAAGTTTAATTTACTTAAATATGCTAAACTAATGATTTGAAGCATTTCGATATCGATTGCTTAAGGTGTATGTACAAGAAAATCGATTTTATACCCAAATATAAGACTACGGAATTCTTCCAAATGTACTAACGTTATGCCGCCATGGCTTTATATCACATTCAATACGTTAAAGAAGGTTAATTACTTTAAATATGTTAAACTAATGGTTTGAAGCATTTCGATATCGATTGCTTAATGTGTAAATAAAAGAAAATCGACTTTATACCTAAAAATAAAATTATAACTTTACGGAATTATTCTAAATGCACTGGCGTTATACCGTTAAGGCTTTATGTAGACTGCAGTAAGCTAAAAAGCGTTTATTATCTTAATATGTTAAACTAATGATTTAAAGCATTTCGATATCGATAGCTAAATGCGTATATACAAGAAAATCGTCTCTATACCTAAGTATGAGATTACGGAATTCTTCTACATGCACTGCCGTTATGCCGCCATGGCTATATGCCAACTTCAGATCGTTAAAGACGGTTTATTAACTTACATATGTTAAACTTATGAGATGAAGCATTTCGATATCGATTGCATAATGCGTATATACAACAAAAACGGCTTTTTACCTTAATATAATACTACGGAATTCATCCAAATACACTGCCGTTATACCGTTATGGCTTTATGTAAACTTCAGTAATATAAAGAAGGTTAATTAACTTAAATATGTAAAACTAATGATTTGAAGCATTTCGTTATTGATTGCTAAATGTGTATATACAAGAAAACCGACTTTATACCTAATTATGAGACTACGGACTTCTTCTAAATGCACTGCCGTTATGTAGCCATGGCTTTATATCAACTTCAATACGTTAAAGAAGGTTAATTAACTTAAATATGTTAAACTAATGATTTGAAGCATTTCGATATCGCTTGCTAAATGTGTACATACAAGAAAATCAAATTTATACCTATATACAAGATTACGGAATTCATCCAAATGCACTGCCGTTATACCGTTATGGCTTTATGTAAACTTCAGTAAGATAAAGAAGGTTAATTAACCTAAATATGCTAAACCAGTTATTTGAAGCATTTCGATTTCGATTGCTAAATGCGTATATACAACAAAATCGAATTTATACCTAAATATAAGATTACGGAATTCTTCTAAATGCACTGTCGTTATGCCGCCATGGCTTTATGTCACCTTCATTACGTTAAAGAAGGTTCATTATTTTAAATATGTTAAACTAATGGTTTGAAGCATTTCGATATCGATTGTTAAATGCGTATATACAACAAATTCGGCTTTATATCTAAATATAAGATTACGGAATTCTTCGAAATATACTGCCGGTATGCCGTTATGGCTTTATATAAATTTCAGTAGGTTAAAGAAGGTTAATTAACTTAAATATGTTAAACTAATGATTTGAAGATTTTCGATATCGATTGCTAAATGTGTAAATACAAGAAAATCGACTATATACCTAAATATAAAATTATAACATTACGGAATTCTTCTAAATGCACTGCCGTTATACCGTTAAGGCTTTATGTAGACTTCAGTAAGCTAAAAAATATTTATTAACTTAATAAGTAAAACTAATGATTTGAAGCACTTCGATATCGATTGCTTAATGCATATATACAAGAAAATCGACTTTATACCTAAATATAAGCTAACGGAATTCTTCTACATGCACTGCCGTTATGCCGCCATGGCTTTATGCACACTTCAGTTCGTTAAAGAAGGTTTATTAACTTAAATATGTTAAACTAATGAGTTGAAGCATCTGGATATCGATTGCGAATTATATATTTACAATAAAATCGACTTTATACCTAAATATAAGATTACGGAATTCTTCCAAATGCACTGCCGTTATACCGTTATGGCTTTATGTAAACTTCAGTAAGATAAATAAGGTTAATTAACTTAAATATTATAAACTAATGATTTGAAGCATTTCGTTATCGATTGCTAAATGTGTATATACAACAAATTCGGCTTTATACCTAAATATAAGATTACGGAATTCTTCTACATGCACTGCCGTTATGCCGTCATGGCTATATGCAAACTTCAGATCGTTAAAGAAGGTTTATTAACTTAAATATGTTTAACTAATGAGTTGAACCATCTCGATATCTATTGCTAAATGTGTATATACAACAAAATCGACTTTATTCCTAGATATAAGATTACGGAATTCTTCCAAATGCACTGCCGTTATACCGTTATGGCTTTATGTAAACTTCAGTAAGAAAAAGAAGGATAGTTAACTTAAATATGTTAAACTAATGATTTGAAGCATATCGATATCGATTGCTAAATGTGTATATATTTACTTTCTACATAAATATAAGATTACGGAATTCTTCCAAATGCACTGCCGTTATGGCTTTATGTAAACTTCAGTAAGATAAAGAAGGTTAATTAACTTAAATATGCTAAACTATTTATTTGAAGCATTTCGATGTCGATTGCAAAATGTATACATACAAGAAAATCGTGTTTATACCTAAATATAAGATTACGGAATTCTTCCACATGTTCTGTCGTTATGGCTTTATATCAACTTCAATACGTTAAAGAAGGTTAGTTAACTTAAATATGTTAAACTAATGATTTGAAGCATTTCGATATCGCTTGCAAAATGAGTATATACAAGAAAGTCGAATTTATACCTAAATATAAGATAACGGAGTTCTTCTAAATGCAGTGCAGTTATACCGCTAAGGCTATATGTAGACTTCAGTGCGTTAAAGAAGGTTTATTAACTTAAATATGTTAAACTAATGATTTGAAGCATTTCGATATCGATTGCTAAATGTGTATATACAAGAAAATCGACTTTATACCTAAATATAAGATTAGGGAATTCTTCCAAATGTACTGTCGTTAAGCCGCCATGGCTTTGTATCAACTTCAATACGTTAAAGAAGGTTAGTTATTTTAAATATGTTAAACCTATGGTTTGAAGCATTTCGATATCGACTGCTAAATGTGTAAATACAAGAAAATCGACTTTGTACCTAAATATAAAATTATAACATTACGGAATTCTTCTAAATGCACTGCCGTTATACCGTTAAGGCTTTATGTAGACTTCAGTAATCTAAAAAATGTTTATTAACTTAGTATGTTAAACTAATGATTTGAAGCATTTCGATATCGATTGCTAAATGCGTATATAAAAGAAAATGGAATTTATACCTAAACATAAGATTACGGAATTCTTCCAAATGTACAGTCGTTATGCCTCCATGGCTTTATATCAACTTCAATACGTTAAAGAAGGTTAATTAACCTAAATATGTTAAACTAATGATTTTAAGCATTTCGACATCGATTGCTAAATGCGTATATACAACAAAATCGACTTTATGCCTAAATATAAGATTAGGGAATTCTTCTAAATGCACTGTCGTTATGCCGCCCTGGCTAAATGTGTATATACAAGAAAACCGACTTTATACCTAAATATAAGACTACGGACTTCTTCTAAATGCACTGCCATTATGCCGCCATGGCTTTATATCAACTTCAATACGTTAAAGAAGGTTAATTAACTTAAATATGTTAAACTAATGAGTTGAAGCATTTCGATATCGCTTGCTAAATGTGTACATACCAGAAATTCAAATTTATACCTAAATATAAGATAACGGAATTCTCCTAAATGCACCGCCGTTATGCCGTCATGGCTATATGCAAACTTCAGATCGTTAAAGAAGGTTTATTAACTTAAATATATTAAACTAATGATTTGAAGCATTTCGATATCGATTGCTAAATGTGTATATACAAGAAAATCGACTTTATACATAAATATAAGATTACGGAATTCTTCTACATGCACTGCCGTTATGCCGCCATGGCTTTATGTTAACTTCAGTGCGTTAAAGAAGCTTTATTAACTTTAATATATTAATGATGATATGAAGCATTTCGATATCGATTGCTAAATGAGTATATGCACGAAAATCGACTTGATACCTAAATATATGATTACGTAATTCTTTTAAATATAAGATTAGGGAATTCTTCCAAATGTACTGTCGTTAAGCCGCCATGGCTTTGTATCAACATCAATACGTTAAAGAAGGTTAGTTATTTTAAATATGTTAAACTTATGGTTTGGAGCATTCGATATCGACTGCTAAATGCGTATATACAACAAAATCGAATTTATACCTAAATATAAAATTATAACGTTACGGAATTCTTCTAAATGCACTGCAGTTATACCGTTAAGGCTTTATGAAGACTTCAGTGCGTTAAAGAAGGTTTATTCACTTAAATATGTTACACTAATGATTTGAAGCATGTCGATATTGATTGCTGTATGCGTATATACAAGAAAATCGACTTTATACCTAAATATAAGATAACGTAATTCTTCTAAATGCACTGCCGCTATGCTGTTATGGCTTTATATAAATTTCAGTACGTTAAAGAAGGTTAGTTTACTCAAATATGTTAAACTAATGATTTGAGCATTTCGATATCGATTGCTAAATGTGTATGTACAAGAAAATCGATTTTATACCTAAATAAAAGCTTACGGAATTCACCCAAATATTTTGCCGTTATGCCGTTATGGCTTTATGTAAACTTCAGTAAGATAAAGAAGGTTAATTAACCTAAATATGCTAAACCAGTTATTTGAAGCATTTCGATTTCGATTGCTAAATGCGTATATACAACAAAATCGAATTTATACCTAAATATAAGATTACGGAATTCTTCTAAATGCACTGTCGTTAGGCCGCCATGGCTTTATATCACCTTCATTACGTTAAATAAGGTTAATTATTTTAAATATGTTAAACTAATGATTTGAAGAATTTCGATATCGATTGCTGTATGCGTATATACAGAAAATCGACTTTATACCTAAATATAAGATTACGTAATTCTTCGAAATACACTGCCGTTATGCCGTTTTGGCTTTATATAAATTTCAGTACGTTAAAGAAGGTTAATTTACTTAAATATGCTAAACTAATGATTTGAAGCATTTCGATATTGATTGCTAAATGTGTATGTACAAGAAAATCGATTTTATACCTAAATAAAAGATTACGGAATTCTCCCAAATATACTGCCGACATGCCGTTATGGCTTTATGTACACTTCAGTAAAATAAAGAAGGTTAATTAACCTAAATATGCTAAACCAGTTATATGAAGCATTTCGATATTGCTAAATGCCTATATACAACAAAATCGAACTTATACCTAAATATAAGATTACGGCATTTTTCTACATGCACTGTCGTTATGCCGCCATGGCTTTATATAACATTCATTACGGTAAAGAAGGTTAATTAACTTAAATATGCTAAACTAATGATTTGAAGCATTTCGATATCGATTGCTAAATGTGTATGTACAAGAAAATCGATTTTATACCTAAATAAAAGCTTACGGAATTCACCCAAATATAATGCCGTTATGCCGTTATGGCTTTATGTAAACTTCAGTAAGATAAAGAAGGTTAATTAACCTAAATATGCTAAACCAATTATTTGAAGCATTTCGATATCGATTGCTAAATGCGTATATACAACAAAATCGAATTTATACGTAAATATAAGATTAGGGAATTCTTCCAAATGTACTGTCGTTAAGCCGCCATGGCTTGGTATCAACTTCAATACGTTAAAGAAGGTTAGTTATTTTAAATATGTTAAATTTATGGTTTGAAGCATTTCGATATCGACTGCTAAATGTGTAAATATAAGAAAATCGACTTTATACCTAAATATAAAATTATAACATCACGGAATTCTTCTAAATGCACTGCCGTTATACCGTTAAGGCTTTATGTAGACTTCAGTAATCTAAAAATGTTTATTAACTTAGTATGTTAAACTAATGATTTGAAGCATTTCGATATCGATTGCTAAATGCGTATATACAAGAAAATCGAATTTATACCTAAACATAAGATTACGGAATTCTTCCAAATGTACTGTCGTTATGCCGCCATGGCTTTATATCAACTTCAATACGTTAAAGAAGGTTAATTAATTTAAATATGTTAAACTAACGATATGACGCATTTCGATATCGCTTGCTAAATGTGTACATACAAGAAAATCAAATTTATACCTAAATATAAGATAACGAAATTCTTCTAAATGCACTGCCGTTATGCCGTTAAGGCTTTATGTTAACTTCAGTTCGTTAAAAAAGGTTTATTATTTTAAATATGTTAAACTAATGTTATGAAGCATTTCGATATCGCTTGCTAAATGTTTATATAAAAGAAAATGGAATTTATACCTAAACATAAGATTACGGAATTCTTCCAAATGTACTGTCGTTATGCCGCCATGGCTGTATATCAACTTCAATACGTTAAAGAAGGTTAATTAAACTAAATATGTTAAACTAATGATTTTAAGCATTTCGATATCGATTGCTAAATGCGTATATACAACAAAATCGACTTTATACCTCAATATAAGATTACGGAATTCTTCCACATGTACTGCCGTTATGCCGCCATGGCTTTATATCGCCTTCAATACGTTAAAGAAGGTAAATTATTTTAAATATGTTAATTTAATGGTTTGAAGCATTTCGATATCGATTGCTAAATGTGTAAATAAAAGAAAACCGACTTTATACCTAAAAATAAAATTATAACTTTACGGAATTCTTCTAAATGCACTGGCGTTATACCGTTAAGGCTTTATGTAGACTTCAGTAAGCTAAAAAGCGTTTATTATCTTAATATGTTAAACTAATGATTTGAAGCATTTCGATATCGATAGCTAAATGTGTATATACAAGAAAATCGACCCTATACCTAAATATGAGATTACGGAATTCTTCTACATGCACTGCCGTTATGCCGCCATGGCTATATGCCAACTTCAGATCGTTAAAGAAGGGTTATTTACTTAAATATGTTAAACTAATGAGATTGCTAAAATCGACTCTTTACTTTAATATAAGATTACGGAATTCATCCAAATGCACTGCCGTTATACCGTTATGGCTTGATGTTAACTTCAGTAAGATAAAGAAGGTTAATTAACTTAAATATGCTAAACTAATGATTTGAAGCATTTCGTTATCGATTGCTAAATGTGTATATACAAGAAAACCGACCTTATACTTAAATATAAGACTACGACTTCTTCTAAATGCACTGCCGTCGATTGCTAAATATGTAAATACAAGAAAACCGACTTTATACCTAAATGTAAGAATACGGAATTCTTCTAAGTGCACTGCAGTTATACCGTTAAGGCTTTATGAAGACGTCAGTGCGTTAAAGAAGGTTTATTAACTTAAACTAATGATTTGAAGCATTTCGATATAGATTGCTAAATGTATATATACAAGAAAATCGACTTTATACCTAAATAAAAGATTACGGAATTCTTCTACATGCACTGCCGTTATGCCGCCATGGCTTTATGTTAACTTCAGTGCGTTAAAGAAGCTTTATTAACTTTAATATATTAAACTAATGATTTGAAGCATTTCGATATCGATTGCTAAATGAGTATATACACGAAAATCGACTTTATACCTAAATATAAGATTACGTAATTCTTCTAAAGGCACTGCCGTTATGCCGTTAAGGCTTTTGTAGACTTCAGTAAAATAAAGATGTTTAATTAACTTAAATATAGTAAACTAATGATTTCCAGCATTTCGATATCGATTGCTTAATGAGTATATAAAACAAAATCGACTTTATACCTAAATATGAGATTACGGAATTCTTCTAAATGCACTGCCGTTATTTCGTTAAGGCTTTATGAAGACTTCAGTGCGTTAAAGAAGCTTTATTAACTTAAATATGTTAAACTAATGATTTGAAGCATTTCGATATCGATTGCTTAATGAGTATATACAACAAAATCGACTTTATACCTAAATATAGGATTACGGAATTCTTCTAAATGCACTGCAGTTATTTCGTTAAGGCTTTATGAAGACTTCAGTGCGTTAAAGTAGGTTTATTAACTTAAATATGTTAAACTAATGATTTGAAGCATGTCGATATCGATTGCTATATGCGCATATATGTACAAGAAAATCGACTTTTTACCTAAATATAAGATAACGTAATTTTTCTAAATGCACTGCCGCTATGCTGTTATGGCTTTATATAAATTTCAGTACGTTAAAGAAGGTTAGTTTACTCAAATATGTTAAACTAATGATTTGAGCATTTCGATATCGATTGCTAAATGTGTATATACAAGAAAATCAACTTTATACCTAAATATAAGATTACGGAATTCTTCTACATGCACTGCCGTTACTTTAATATATTAAACTAATGATTTGAAGCACTTCGATATCGATTGCTAAATGAGTATATACACGAAAATCGACTTTATACCTAAGTATAAGATTACGTAATTCTTCTAAAGGCACTTCCGTTATGCCGTTAAGGCTTTTGTAGACTTCAGTAAAATAAAGATGTTTAATTAACTTAAATATAGTAAACTAATGATTTGAAGCATTTTGATATCGATTGCTAAATGTGTATATACAAAAAAAACGACTGCGTACTTACATATAAGATTACGGAATTCTTCTACATGCACTGCCGTTATGCCGCCATGGCTTTATGTAAACTGCAGTAAGATAAAGAAGGTTAATTAACCTAAATATGCTAAACCAGTTATATGAAGCATTTCGATATCGATTGCGAAAAATATATATACAAGAAAATCGACTTTATACCTAAATATAAGATTACGGAATTCTTCCACATGTACTGCCGTTATGCCGCCATGGCTTTATATCACCTTCAATACGTTAAAGAAGGTTAATTATTTTAAATATGTTAAACTAATGGTTTGAAGCATTTCGATATCGATTGCTAAATGTGTAAATAACAGAAAATCGACTTTATACCTAAAAATAAAATTATAACTTTACGGAATTATTCCAAATGCACTGGCGTTATACCGTTAAGGCTTTATGTAGACTTCAGTAAGCTAAAAAGCGTTTATTATCTTAATATTTTAAACTAATGATTTGAAGCATTTCGATATCGATAGCTAAATGCGTATATACAAGAAAATCGACTTTATACCTAAATATGAGATTACGGAATTCTTCTACATGCACTGCCGTTATGCCGCCATGGCTATATGCCAACTTCAAATCGTTAAAGAAGGTTTATTAACTTAAATATGTTAAACTTATGGGATGAAGCATTTCGGTATCGATTGCTAAATGTGTATATACAAGAAAATCGACTTTTTACCTTAATATAAGATTACGGAATTCATCCAAATGCACTGCCGTTATACCGTTATGGCTTTATGTAAACTGCAGTAAGATAAAGAAGGTTAATTAACTTAAATATGTAAAACTAATGACTTGAAGCATTTTGTTATCGATTGCTAAAAGTACATATACAAGAAAACCGACTTTATACCTAAATATAAGAATACGGAATTCTTCTAAATGCACTGTCGTTAGGCCGCCATGGCTTTATATCACCTTCATTACGTTAAAGAAGGTTAATTATTTTAAATATCTTAAATTAATGATTTGAAGAATTTCGATATCGATTGCTAAATGCGTATATACAACAAATTCGGCTTTATATCTAAATATAAGATTACGGAATTCTTCGAAATACACTGCCGTTATGACGTTATGGCTTTATGTAAATTTCAGTACGTTAAAGAAGGTTAATTTACTTAAATATGCTAAGATGTGTGTACAAGAAAATCGATTTTATACCTAAATAAAAGATTACGGAATTCTCTCAAACATACTGCCGTTATGCCGTTATGGCTTTACGTAGACTTCAGTAAGATTAAGAAGGTTAATTAACCTAAATATGCTAAACCAGTTATATGAAGCATTTCGATATTGCTAAATGCCTATATACAACAAAATCGAACTTATACCTAAATATAAGATTACGGAATTTTTCTAAATGCACTGTCGTTATGTCGCCATGGCTTTATATCACCTTCATTACGTTAAAGAAGGTTAATTAACTTAAATATGTTAAACTAATGATTTGAAGCATTTCGATATCGATTGCTTAATGTGTATGTACAAGAAAATCGACTTTAT